>LR750382.1:401024-530779 GCA_902729485.2 Mus minutoides | reverse complement strand
GGTCTCTCCGGTCCAAGGATTCATTTCTTATTATTCTTCATAAGTACGCTGTAGCTGACTTCAGACGCACCAGAGGAGGGCGTCAGATCTTGTTACGGGTGGTTGTAAGCCACCATGTGGTTGCTGGGATTTGAACTCATCACCTTCGGAAGAGCAGTCGGGTGCTCTAACCCGCTGAGCCATCTCACCAGCCCCCAGTTGTTTACATTGTTAAGATTGAGTTTTGCTCCCCCAAAATTGTAATTGTGCACTGGTGTTACAAGAGAATTTAAAAGTGAAGGCTTCACTCGAATCAGAGCCTCCAGCTATGAACACTCTTTGCAACCAAGGAACAAGAGAGACCCTTTGACTCATCCTGTTTGGAACTACATCATGGCTAAAGGTAAGGAGAGTTTGAAAATCTTAAAGCCAGGCTCTGATCTCCGAGGTACCTCAAGATAGAACTGATTGGGCTAAGGTAAGAAAAGTAATGTCAGGGGCCTTACATGTAGAGGTTCAACAGGCTAAGTTATGAGTTATATAATCTAGTAAAAGAGGCAGAAAAGGTGTATTGAGAGAGAGAGAGAGAGAGAGGCGGGAAACAAAAGAAAGAGAATAGGAAGAAATTTGAGTAGAATCTTGGCCGCTGAGAAGGATAAGACAGGATCTAGACAGATCAGGAAATCTGGGCAACAGAAGTAAATTGGGGTGCTGAGCCTCAGCCGGGGAGCCTCACCTGTGTCAGACTGAAGTTGCTTATTTGGGACTGTGGAAATTCTTGGACGCTGCTGGCTTCTGCAGACTCTGGATGCCTGGGTTTACAGCCTTAGCTACCCCATTGTACCCCCTAACCAAGAAAGAGGAGGTGTTTGTGTGGATTCCAGATCGTCAGAAAGCCTTTTAAAAAATTAGAGGGACTTTGCTGATGGCCTTGCCTGGTGAGAGAGGAGTTACGGAGGACTCCATGCTCAGACTTTGAGACCTTAAAATAGGCCAGTGACTTGTCTATTGAAAAAGTCAGACCCTGTTGCCAGCAGGTGGCTTTCCTGTTTGAAAACTGTTGCTGCTGTAGCCCTGCTTGTCAAGGATGCTGATAAGCTCATAGTGACTTCCCATGTTCTTGAAAGCATTATCCAACAGCTCCTGATCAATGGATGACCAATGCTCTTATGTGCTCCCCCTGCTGTCCTAATTTCCGCTACCCTACTATCTGGGACTGATGATTCATCACTGTGCTGATGTTCTGGCGGAAGAACCTGGTGCTCGGAATGATCTGGAGGATCAGCCTTGGCCTGGGAGTCTGAGCTGATACACGAATGGCAGTAGCTTCGTGGCTGAAGGTAAGCGGAAGGCGGGGACAGCAGTGGTGGCCAGGAAGCAAGTGATCTAGACCAGCAACTTCCCTGAAGAGACATCGGCCCAGAAAGCCAAATTGTGACTCTGATCTGCGAATGACAAAGGGGAAGTCTGCACTGACAGCAGGCATGCTTTTGCTACTGCACAGAGTATGCTGTGACTAAAGAGAATCGGATGGCAGATCTAACCGCCAAACAGGCGGCCCAAAGAGCAGTGATCCTGGCAGTCAAAGAGCCTAAAGATTATTAAGTTATAGACAAATTAGGACTGGTCAAGGAAAACTAGTCCTTCCACAGGAAGAAAGACTCTCAGACTTGGCAGAATAGTCAAAAGCTGCAAGACCTGTGCTATGACCAATGCAGGATAGATTTTATGTAATAGCCAAGAAGATCGTAGAAGAAACCTTCCCGAGGCTTGGGATACCCAAGGTAATCTTTGTTGCCCAGGTAAGTAAGTCAGGAAATGGCCAAGATATTGGGGATTGATTAGAAGTTACATTGTACATACAGGCTCCAAGGTTCAAGACAGGTAAAAAAGATGGGTGGACCCATTAAAGGAAATTGGCAGCGGAGACTGGCTTTAATTGTTAGATAACACTCCTACCCTTTGTGCCCTTAAGGGTTAAGAATACCCTTAGACAGTTTGGTCTGACCCCCCCCCCTATAAATTACTCTATGGGGGACCCTCTCCACTGGTAAAAATAGCCTCTGTACATAGTGCTGACTGCTGCTTTCCCAGCCTTTGTTCTCTAGGCCCAAGGTGCTCAAGTGAGTGAGACAGCGAACATAGAAGCAGAAGGCCTACTCAAGAGAAGGAGACCAGAGACCGGCAACCCCCACATCTCTTCCAAGTTAGAGATTTGGTCTACATTTGATGCCGTCCTGCAGAAAACCTTGAGACTCTGTGAAAAGGCCACCCTACTCTCTACTCTTATGGGACCCCTTTTGATAGTGCTTCTGCTTTTAAATTATGTGTGTTAGATAGGCTAGTCGCCTTTATTAGAACAAAAAGTAGTGCAGTGCTGCCTTTCGTTTTTGAGGCAACAGTACCATACCCTAAAAATCAGGTATGTCAGGGGAAAGATCATAACCAGTCCTAAGATTAGGACTATTTACTAGAAGAAGTGGGGAATGAAAGAGTAGTACGTAACCAAAGACAAAATAGAGTCCCTTGTGTCAGGAGGGAAAGTGAACCTTTAAACTAACCGATGGCTCTAGGTACGGGGCAAGCTTTTCCTGGAACAATCACAGAATAGCCAACGCCCTCTGAATGTCACAGCAATCTCTGTGGAATGTCTCAATGCCCCAGGAGGTTGCCTAAGGTAGCACATGACTTAATTGTTAGGTAGATTACCCCCCCCCTGTCTCTTAGAGTTAGCTACCTGGGTATCTTGCTGATGTTTAAACTAGCCAATCATGTGAAACCACGCCAATTTCCCCAACCCCCCTACCCCATTGTTATAAAAGCTCCTAATTTTCGAGCCACATGTTGAACCGCTGTCCCCTGCGTGGGATACGGGGTCGTCCCGGAGCTCTGATTAAAAATCCTCTTGCTTTTTGCTTTGTTATTTTTTTGTTTGTTTGTTTGTTTTTGTTTTGTTTTTTTGTTTTGGTTTGGTTTGGTTTGGGTTGTTTTTTGGTTTTTCGAGACAGGGTTTCTCTGTATAGTCCTGGCTGTCCTGGAACTCACTCTGTAGACCAGGCTGGCCTCGAACTCAGAAATCCGCCTGCCTCTGCCTCCCAAGTGCTGGGATTAAAGGCGTGCGCCACCACGCCCGGTCCTCTTGCTTTTTGCATCAAGACAGGTCTCTCGTGATTCGTGGGGTGCACGAACAGCCCGTGTTTGAAATAGGGGTATTTCTGGTTGGATCTTACAACCACTCCCTAAATTTCTTTATCTCCTTTCTTAGTGTCTTCCTGACACGCTGGCTCACAGTGCAGCTGCTTTTGTTTTTATAAAGTCCCTCATATGATTCATATTGCATCCTTAAACTCAAGTTTTTAGAATTCTTTTTCCCAGCATTTACCATTTTGCTAAGACATTAGACATACCTCCTCTGATTCACATTGTCTCTGTCTCTGATTATCATAGAGTCACTAATGTTAGCAGGGAGGACATTCCTTGAAGAAGGAATGTTAAATATGTACATTATTATACAAATAAGCATTATACCCACAGCAGCCACCAACACACATGGAGGCTGATGTCTGCTGGCCCTGTCCTAGGGGCAGGAACCATATCATTCTGTCCCTACCAAGGCTATGCTGGTCTCTGTATAAATATGCCTCAAATAAATTGCCTGGTGTCAGGCTGGTGAGATGGCTCAGCAGTTAAGAGCACTGACTGTTCTTCCAGAGGTCCTGAGTTCAAATCCTAGCAACCACATGGTGGCTCACAACCACCCGTAATTAGATCCGACGCCCTCTTCTGATGTGTCTGAAGACAGCAACAGTGTACTTATGTATAATAAATAAATCTTTGGCCAGGCATGGTGGCGCATGCCTTTAATCCCAGCACTCAGGAGGCAGGGGCAGGTGGATTTCTGAGTTTGAGGACAGCCTGGTCTACAAAGTGAGTTCCAGGACAGCTAAGACTACACAGAGAAACCCTGTCTCGAAAAAGAAAAAAAAAATCTTTGGCCCTGAGCGAGCAGGATTGACCAGAGCCACCAGAGGTTCTAAAAAAAAATTTAATTCTCAACAACCATACAAAGGCTCATAACCATCTGTACAGCAACAGTGTACTCATATACATAAAATAAATAAATAAATCTTTTTTAAAAATTGCCTGGTGTCAGATTCTCTAAGTTTGAACTAATACCAGCAAATCAACACTCTGTTGCTTGTGGTATTTGCAGAGACCACCCACAGTAGGGGGAGAAGATACAAACATTCTACACATAACCCTGTCTCACATTCAAATATGAGCATGAAGGCTAGGCAGTGAGCTGTGGTCCTTTGCAAGAGCAGCAAGCTCTCTGAACTGTTGGGTCATCTCTCCAGCTCCTTAGTCAGATTAGTGTTGAATGAGCATCATCTTCCCATATCAGCCCAGATAAACGGATGCCAAAAGATTTTTTTAAAAGAAAAAAAAAAGGAGAAGAAAAAGTAGCAATAATAGTAGTAGTATTAGTATAGTAATAGTAGTAGTAGTAGAGTGGTAGTAGTAGAGTAGTAGTAATAGAGTAGTAGTAGAGCAGTAGTAGTAGTAGTAGTGAAAAGGTGAAACATAAAAATATAAAAACTAGGGCTTTAGGCCCAGGCTTGAATCATAAAACAGACAGCTACATTCCTCCACCAACTCACTTCCTGGGTTCAGAGAGTGTTCCTTCAAAGAAAATCACCCTGACCCACCCTGGAACCCGCTATGCAAATGTGCTATTGTTAGAAGCTCATAGAAAACTGTCTTGACTTTCCACATCCTCGCGACTCTTAACTGGTGTTTTTGGTATTTTCCAATAATGCCCTCCCCACCCTCTTTGAGTTGTGGTTTCTTCCTTTAAATACCCCCTCTCCCAGCTACTCAGGGAGCCCAGGTCCTCTACCTCTGTGTGGTGTATGACTGTGGGCCTGAGAGTGCTCTTGAAATAAAAGTCCTCTTGCAGTTTGCATCAAGACCGTTTCTCATGAGTGATTTGGAGTGTCGCCTCTCCTGAGTCAGCACCTGGGGGAGTCCTCACGTTGTGGGTCTTTAGTAGTAGTAGTAGTAGTAGTATTGCTTTTGACTGCTTACTTTTGCTCTTGCTGGCAAAGTCTTCTAACTTATTGGTTCCTCTGCTTCTTTGGCATTCCTTCACTGACATCAGAACCTAGTCTATTTGGCTTCCAGCATGGACTGTAAACCAGCAGCTCTCTAGGAATCCTCTAAGTCCTCAATACCAGGTTGAGACGCTGAGGTACCTAGCCTAATGGATTTAGCAGTAATTGTGTTTTCAGCCTCCCCAGTGTGAGGCAGCTGTGATTAGACTGCCCAGACAATGACCTGAACCTTTTAGTAGATCTTTTTTTTTTGTTTGTTTAGAGAATAAAGGATCTAAACAGACTTTTCTTTGAAGAAGACAATGAGGAAGACACCAACAAAAAGATGCCAATATCTGTAGCCAGTAAAGAAAAATGCCCCAAAACACAGTATAGTACCACTGCCTGCTCATGAGGGTAATTGAAATAAGAAAGGAAAAATATTAGTGAAAATGTGGACAAGTCAGACACTTCCACCTTGTCCATCTGAATAAAGCAGGAAGTTGCCATGGACAGGGGTGTGGCAGTTCAAAAGATTAATGTGGGGCTGGGGTAGCCAGGTGGTGGTGGTGCATGCCTTTAATTCTAGCACTCTGGAGGCAGAGGCAGGCGTATTTCTGAGTTCAAGGCCAGCCTGGTCTACAAAGTTAGTTCCAGGACAGCCAGGGCTATACAGAGAAACCTTGTTTTGTAAAAAAAAAAAAAGTGTGGTACTGGGGAGATGGATCAGTTGTAAGATTACTTGCTGTGAAAGAAGACCTAAGTTCAAGTCTCCAGCATCCACATAAAAGCCTGGCATGGCTACACTTGCCTATAACCTAAGCATGTGGCATGGAGGTGAAGATAGGTGGATGTCAGGAGATAGCTAGCTTAGTCTAAATGGAGATCTTCACATTCTGTGAGAATCTGTGTAATGGTTCATGTTAATTTCCAGTGTCACAAAATCTAGAATAACCTGTCAGTGTAAGATTATTCTGCTTGTGTTAATTGAGGTGGCACCATTCCCTGACTGGGATCCTGGAGAACATAAATAGAGGGAGCTTGCATTCATTGTCCTCTCTTCCATGCATGCAGTGTGTCCAGCTGCTTAATGCTCCTGATGCCTTGTTTTTGCTACTGTGGTGGTCTATATTGAAATCCAGAATAAACCCTTTCCTGCTCCTATCAGATTTTTTTGACTGTTTTGGTTTATCATAAGTAACTAAGGCTCTTCTGTAGGCATAATGTAGGCTCTATGTATGTTGTATAAAAATTATCCTTGTATTATTCAAATGCTGGTTTCTATGCCCCCATATCTGGTTGCAAAACATTTCTCCCTAGTTATTCCCTGATTGGTCAATAAAGAAGCTGACCAGCCAATGACTGAGCAGAGGAGACAATAGGGCTGGACTTCCTCCTAGACTGGGAAAGTAGGAAGGAAAGAGAAGAAGTGGGGATACTTCACAGGGAAAGAGTTCAAGAGACACCATGAAAAAACATCTGGATCCCAGAGAGCCAGATCAGTACTAAGGATTAGTATGCAAGGGTCACTGGGATTTTGACTGTGAGGTAGCCAGATTAGCTCAGAGGATTAAAATAGAGTAATAGTTGTGCCCTTAACACTAGTTAAATAAATATTGAAAAACCCACAACATGAGGACTCCCCCACATACTGGCTCAGGAGAGGTGACACCCCAAATCACTCACGAGAAACGATCTTGATGCAAACTGCAAGAGGACTTTTATTTCAAGAGCACTCTCAGGCCCACAGTCATACACCATGCAGGGGTAGAGGACCGTGGTGCCCCAAGTAGCTGGGGTAGGGGGTATTTAAAGGAAAAAAAAACAAAACACAACTCAAGAGGGTGGAGAGGGTGTTGTTGGAAAACATCAAAATACCAGTATAGAGTCACGAGGAAGTGCAAAGCCACAAGAGTCACAAGGAATACCTGGTAATTGTGCAGGTTATTTCTCCAGACAGTTTCCATGAGCCTCTAACAAAAGCACATTTGCATAGCAGGTTCCACGAATGGTCAGGGTGACCTTTTTTGAATAAACACTCCCTGAACCCAGGAAGCAGGTGGGTGGAGGAATGTCGCTATCTGTTTTATGACTAGCATACCTTGGAGCATTGAGTCACAAAGGTCACATTCTCAAGCCTGGGCCTAAGGCCTAGTTTTTTGTTTTTTATGTTATGCTTTTTCAATATAACAGTCCAGTCTCAATTATTTGAGAGCTAGCTGGATTTAGAGGAAAACTGCAACAAACACTTATTAAAAAGCCTCTAACACTCTCCATTTCTGAAAATAAAATGGAGATTATAGAGACATACCTAATATCGTTCCTTGGCTTCTACATGTGTGCATATGGGCACATACATGCACACTTGCGACACCCATGATTAAGTGTAGAATTACCATATGAACTACCAATTTTATTCTCAGACACCCTAGAAAATGGAAAGCCTGTTCTCAAAGGAAAACTTGGAAATTAGTGTTTATAGGAGGAGCATTGCCCAACATAGGAAGCTATCACAGAGTTTCTGGACTGTTAAATGGATACATAAAATTCAGCACAGTAAATTTTAGTACTAGTACAGTGGAAATCATTTAGCATAAAAGAAACAAAGTGAGCCGGGAGTGGTGGCGCACGCCTTTAATCCCAGCACTTGGGAGGCAGAGGCAGGCAGATTTCTGAGTTCGAGGCTAGCCTGGTCTACAAAGTGAGTTCCAGGACAGCCAGGGCTATACAGAGAAACCCTATCTCGAAAAAACCAAAAAAAAAAAAAAAAACCTCCCCCCAAAAAAACAACCCCCCCCCAAAAAAACAAAGAAACAAAGTACCCACATATACCACAATGTGGATTTACTCTGAAGATGTTCAAGTCAGTGAAAGAAGTCAGTTGTAGATGACTGTTGGGTCCCCTACTCACATCTGCACAATTTGGGACACTCCATCTGTCCCTCCTCCCCCCTCTGCCCCACCCACACTGAGAGGCAACCCACTCAAAAGTGCCTGTCCAGGGGTTCAGTTTTTCTTTTGTTTTTTTGTTTTTTGTTTTTTGAGACATGGTTTCTCTGTGTAGTCTTGGCTGTCCTGGAACTCACTCTGTAGACCAGGCTGGCCCGGAATTCAGAAATCTACCTGCCTCTGCCTCCCAAGTACTGGGATTAAAGGCATGTGCCACCATCGCCCAGCTTTCAGTTTTTGACCATGTACAGACATAATACCAGCTCCTGGCTGACATGTAATCTCTCTATGCCTAAACTCTATAAAATCCCCTTGCTTTAGCCTGGATGTGCAACTCCACTGAGATCAATGAACACACCCAAGAACTGCCTCCTAATAAACCTGCCTTTATCTACTTTTAATCTAGTCTAATCTGGCCTGTATCTGAAACACCAAAGGAGAGAAAAAAAAACATATTACTATTTATTGTATGATACTCTTTGCTTGTTCTTCTGAGACAGGGTCTCTCCACATGGATCAGGCTGGCTTCAGACTGCAAGCACAAATAAGCAGCTCATCCTTGGTTCTGTATGACATCATTTGTATGAAGTGTCCAAACTCAGCAACTTTATAAGAACAGAGAGTAGCTTAGTGGCCTCAGATTCTGGGCAAAGGCAGAGACGAGGAGGTAAGGGGTATGCAGGGTCTGATTTGGGAGAATAAAATGTTTTCTTCTGGGGGAATAAAATGTGTTCAGATTTCTATTGTTGTTTAGACTGAGTCAAACTGCCATTGAATTAGAAACCTTCCTGCCTCTGTGTCCACATGTTCTGGGTTCATTTTGAAAGTGATAAAATGGGCTGGAGAGATGGCTCAGAGGGTAAGAGTACTGGCTACTCTTCTAGAGGTTCTGAGTTCAGTTCCCAGCAAGCTCACAACCATCTATAATGAGATCTGGTGCCCTCTTCTGGTCTGCAGGCATACAAACAAGCAGACTGTATACATAATGAACAAATCTATCAAAAAAGTGATGAAATGAGCCGGGCATGGTGGCTCACGCCTTTAGTCTCAGCACTTGGGAGGCAGAGGCAGGCAGATTTCTATGTTTGAGGCCAGCCTGGTCTACAGAGTGAGTTTCAGGACAGCCAGGGCTACACAGAGAAACCCTGTCTCAAAAAACAAAAACAAAACAAAACAAAAAAATGTGATGAAATGTTTTAAAATTATTTGTGGTTATGTATGGACAACTCTTCAAATATACTGAAAAGCATTGAATCATATAACTCAAATTTGAATATTATAAAATATATGCATTATATCATAATAATATTGTTTTAAAAATGAAAATACATGCTCTCTTAACCCCATGAAAAAACCTTTAACTCCTGTATAGAAAGACCAATTTATGGGAACAAAGAAAGGCAGCAGGATCTTTGAGAGGTAAGACTCAGGTCTCACTTTGCACAGTAAGTTTGTGATTTAGATGCAAAGAACGAAAGGTATGCCTTATCAATTTTTTTCTTTTTCTTTTCTTTTTTCTTTCTTTTTCTTTTTTTCTTTTTTTTTTTTTTTTTTTTTTTTTTTTTTTTTTTTTTTTTTTTTTTTTTTTTTTTTTTTTTTTTTTTTTTTTTTTTTTTTTTTTTTTTTTTTTTGAGACAGGGTTTCTCTATGTAGCCCTGACTTTCCTGGAACTCACTCTGTAAACCTGGCTGGCCTGGAACTCAGAGATCCTCCTGCCTCTGCCTCACAAGTGCTGGGATTAAGGGCGTGCTCCACAACTGCTCATCTTCTTTTCTTTTAAATACTATTTTTTTTTCTTTGTTTCTTTGGGGGGGGGGCGTGTTTCTTTGTTTCTTTGTTTTTTGGGGCGGTTATGTCTTTGTTTCTTTGTATTTTGAGACAGGGTTTCTCTATATAGCCCTGGGTGTCCTGGAACTAATCTATTTCTTTAGAGCGGAAACAGTTATCTACAGATTCTGTTTTCTTGGGTTTACAGTCACTTTCTTTTGTTTGGTTCTGAAAGCTATGTCAGTTTGGAAGGCATAGCAAACAACTTGCAAATCTGAGCCTTATAATAATAACAATTTGTTTAGCTCCTGATTCACAGAGAGGCCAGACATTTTTGGACTGACTCAGCGGGTCTGCACTGGGGTTCTCCAGTACGTGGGAAGCGGGTGTTGAATGATGGATCTAGCTTCACTGGTAGGCTGGCAGTTGGCAAGCTCCTCCGTGGGGTTCCTGGTTGCTTAGGTTCCTGCAGGCTTGCTCAGGCCTCCTCCCACAATCTGCAGCAAGATGGGGCTCAACACCACAACATTGTTTCTTTTCTCATAGTATTTAAAAAAAAAAAAGAGGCTTTTTTTATTTTTTATTTTTTTTTTTGGTTTTTTTTATACAGGGTTTTTCTGTGTAGCCCCGGCTGTCCTGGAACTCACTCTGTAGATCAGACGGGCCTCGAATTCTTAGAAATTACCCGCCTCTGCCTCCTAAATGCTGGGATTAAAGGCGTGCGCCACCACTGCCCGGCGGCTTCTTTTTTTTTTTTTTTTTTTTATGCCTGTTTGGATTGTTTCCTTACATAGACATAAGGGCACATGCCAGTTCATAGACACTGGCATTTTTCACAGCGATGAGCAAAGCAGATGTCTCTATCTACTGTACTCATCATGGTGGGAGTAGCCACTGGAGGGAGGCATGGATAGCCTACCTAACTTCACCTAGAGTGGGGACCCTGGTGGGAGTGTGGAGGGTAGTATGAGGATCCTTCAGTTTAGGGGGCCCCCCTAGGCATAGTAGAGGGAAGACGAGAAAAGGAAAACAGGTCTTACTCTGTCAAGGCTTTTGGGGAATAAAGGCAGATTCATTTTCTTCTGACCTCAGAAAAACTGGATCTGGGAGTGGCCCGAAGACCTCGTGCTTGGAGACTAGCATCTTCCATTCCTCACCACGCCTCTTCCCCTGCACAGCAGACCCCTTCCCACCGCTTTTGGTCAAAACTGGTCAGTTTTAGCCCTGCCTTTCCACCTAACAGCTCCACCTACAGCCCGCCCTGCCTCCATCTTCCTCCTCGCCCGGTCCCACGTCAGCTCCACCCGCAAACTAACCACCCGGCCCACAGATCGCCTGACCCTCATCGCGGCCCTCGCTCCACCCACTTTGTCTCTCCTCCCTCTTCCATATCAGTCCCGTTCTGCCCACACTCTCCCTAGTTCCATCTACTCCGGTGTCCCGCCCCATATCAGCCCCGCCCACTAAATACTAGTCCCGCGCACACCCGCGTTTTCTGGGCTTCCTTCCGTTCCCGGCATCAGATCGCCCTTCAAGCCCCTTGGCCCCACCCTTCCACGCAGCTCCCGCCCTCGACCCGCCTTCCGGACGGCGCGAGGGGCGGAGCCGGGGGCGGAGCCGGCCTCACCCGGAATGAAAACAAACGGCGGCCTCTGCGGCATCCGGGTACTCGGCAGGTCACGGCTGGCTGGGCGGTGGCGCAGGTGAGACATCTGCGGCTGCGATCGGGCCTTGGGCCTGGGACTGGTAACGTGGCCGGGGCTGCCGTCGGCTCGGTGGGCAGGAGCGGTCAGGCGGACGCGGCGGGGCGGGCTGGGACAGAAGCGGTAGGAGGTCGCGGCGGGGCCGAGGGAAAGGGATGGACACCAGCAGGCAGCTGGCAGCTGGAGCTGGGGTGGGGTGACTGCCGGGGCTGACATACTTCAGCGGGTCGCGGTGTGTGAAAACGCGAGCTTTCTGGACCTACACTGTCCTCGCCTCCTTCCCTTGCTCTTACTTTTAAATAGGAGGCCCTAATCGCATGTCATTTCCCCGAGAGGGAACGTGTTGAATGTACGTAGTAAGGTTGTAGGCAATCTCGATTGATCTACAAGTGAAAGTGGTATTTTCAACATTGATGCCTAAGGTTTCACTTTCGGTTCAGAGCGCTGATCTTGATACAGTGTTTTCTGCGTTACAATGTGGAACGCCCAGCGACACACATGAAACAGTTCTCCAATTAAAATTGAAAACTGGGTTGTTAGATTGTCTTCCTCTTGACCTAACACATGTCATTCTGGTGCCTGTAACTGGATTTTCATACGTTTGAATACAGTGGTTTTAATTTTTTTTTTTTTTTTGAGATAGAGTCTCACTATGTAGCTCTGGCTGTCCTGGAATTCGCTAAAGGCGAGTTTTGAGTTTTGCTCAAAACTATGATCAAGCCAGTGATTTCATTTTAATTAAGTCTTATGTTAATCTGGGCATGCATACCTTTAGCTCCAGCACTTGGGAGGCAGAGACAGGCGATCTCTGTGAGTTCAAGTCCAGCCTGGCCTACATAGTCAGTTCCAGGACAGAGCTGAGTAGTGAGACTCTGTCATGGAGAAAAAAAACCCAAAGAACCAACAACAAAGGAAAAAAATCTTTTTTTGTGGGGGGGGGGGTTCTAGACAAGGTTTCTCTGTGTAGCCCTGGCTGTCCTGGAACTCATTCTGTAGACCAGGCTGGCCTCGAACTCAGAAGTCCGCCTGCCTCTGTCTCCCGATTGCTGGGATTAAAGGTCTGCGCCACTATGCCAGCTGGGCAGGAAAAAAATCTTAATGTGATCAGACCTGGCAACAGTGTGGAGCACAGATGAAGGGTTGTGATAGTCTTGGCTCCTTTTATCAGACAGTGGACTGGGTACAGGCTGAAAGGCTGTTCTCAACCTTCTGAATAGCTGGGTACTAGTAAGTTATCCCTGCCACCTCCTTAGGAGATGCCAGTGATCTTTTTCACGGAATTTCCAAGCCGGGCGTGGTGGCGCATGCCTTTAATCTCAGCGCTCGGAAGGCAGAGGCAGGCGAATTTCTGAGTTCGAGGCTAGCCTGGTCTACAGAGTGAGTCCCAGGACAGCCAGGACTACACAGAGAAACCCTGTCTCAAAAAAAAAAAAAAAAAAAAATCTATTGCCTTGCATATAATTGGATATAATAGCTTAGGTTAAGCTGACTGAGGTGCGGAGGGAATGCTACTTACTAAGGGATTAAGTAATGTGTAAAGCATTTTAAAATGTGATGTGGGTTTTATTGATTTACAGTTTTACTTTCAAGGATGGCGCAGAAGAAATATCTTCAAGCAAAACTGACTCAGTTTCTAAGGGAAGACAGAATTCAACTTTGGAAACCTCCATATACTGAAGAAAATAAGGAAGTTGGTTTGGCCTTAAAGGTATTTTACAGTGTCAAAGCCTACTTAGTAAATACTCTTCTCAAGTGACCAGAAATGACTATGCACAGCTGTGGAAGTTTGGAGAAGCACCAGAACCATTAGTAATGAACAATTTCCTACTTAATTTTTTTTCAGTAGCAGAGGCAGAGCCCAGGGTTTCTTATAGGTTGTGTATGCAAGCTCCCTGCTACCAAGCCACTCCCCATAAGTTGGCGTTTCTTTTTTGTTTTTGTTTTTGTTTTTCAAGACAGGGTTTCTCTGTGTAGCTCTGGCTGTCCTGGAACTCACTTTGTAGACCAGGCTGGCCTCGAACTCAGAAATCTGCCTGCCTCTGCCTCCCAAGTGCTGGGATTAAAGGCTGTGCCACCGTGCCCGGCTTATATTAGTCCTCTTAACTATAACACAGTAGCTTGGTTTATGTTTCCGGAAGTTCCTCAAGTTTGAGTGGTCCTGAAGCCTTGGGACTTTGTCTGGGTGGCACATTGTGACAAGCCTCAGGGCAAAGATGATAACTGTGTGGCGGGGACAGGCAGTCCTGCATGGGCTGATTCCTAGTGAGAGCAGATGTGGCTGAGAGCAGCCTGAAATCGTTTATGTGCCTTGTGGAGGCAGCAGCTGCCTCAGAGCTGTGAATCACCTAACGGTGTGAGCCAAACTCCTTCCTGCCTCAGGCACACCACCCAACCACACGGCTCCGGGCTGTCCCACTGGTGAAGGAAGACGCTCATTTCCTAAACCAGGAAGCTGAAAGGGATGATGTGTCCCGTGGGTCCTAACCGCCTTGAAGGCTTTACCCTCAAGGACCTTCCACCACGCACAGGTTCCAGCACTCTACACATTAAGCCTTTAACACAGTCTTTGGAAGACAATCAAACCTGGACACGGATGTGCTGGGTTTTGTGTTTTGTTTTTTGTTTTGGTTTTTGTTTGAGACAGGGTTTCTCTGTGTAGCCCTGGCTGTCCTGGAACTCACTCTGTAGGCCAGCCTGGCCTCGAACTCAGAAATCCACCTGCCTCTGCCTCCTGAGTGCTGGAATTAAAGGCGTGTGCCCACACTACCCTTCCAGGTGTGCTATTTTTAATGTCATTTGAACTTGCTTGCTGTGGTGTCTTAGCTTGAACTAATGAGACATTATGAATAAGACTCTAGTCTTATCCAGTTCCTGGCAGAGCGAACACTCTTGGGTCTTACATCCTATTGAGGCTTGGAGACCCTAATAGTTTTAGGGGAAGAGGCTGCCAGAAGGAAGAAGCCTTGATTAGAAGCTGCTTGCTTTCCATCCCACCCTCTAGCGGCTAATCACGCCTCCATCAAAGATATGCAAATGGTGAGCTAGGTTAATTAATTAACATGTACCTTGAACACCCTGGAGCTGTGAGGTTGGCATATCGCCTAGGGCGAGGGACTACACCCAGGGTCTTGCAGACCACACCCTGTCCCTCTGATCTCTGTTCACCTGTAGCCTTTGTGGGAGTTTAGAATCCCAGACTTTATTCTGACTTCAGAGGCATTGTAGTACATTGTCAAACATGGGAACCTGTACTTTGTAGCCAGACAGTGAGGGTAACCTGGAGACTGGTGCTTGGTACCTGATACCTGACATGGGGTATTCTGTAGGATTGCACCAAGACCTGTTGAACTGTTAGTTCCCAAGTTAATGTTAGAATGACTTGCTATCAGGAGAAAAAAATACCCTTTCTAGGTAACTAGGGTCTGGGTGGGTTGGTTATTAGGTTGGTTTGGTGTGTGTTCTGTTTTAGATTTTTGAAATAGGTCTCATGTAGCCTAGATTGCACTCAAACTCCCTAGAAGCTTGAAGTCCTGATCTACCTTCTCTGCCTCCTGAGTGCTTAGATTGCAGGTGGGCTCCACCACACTCTGGAGTCATTAGAAGTTTTAGAAAGTGATGTGTTAGCTGGGCGTGGTGGCACACGCCTTTAATCCCAGCACTCAGGAGGCAGAGGCAGGCAGATTTCTGATTTTGAGACCAGCCTGGTCTACAGAGTAAGTTCCAGGACAGCCAGGACTACAGAGAAACCCTGTCTCTAAAAACCAAAAAAACAAAACCAAATTGCCTCCCCCCAATTCCCTTCCAGTGACACTGCATAGTTCACTCTTTTAAGAAGTTTTTATAGTTATATATGTATGAGTACATGTATTTATGTGCCTCTGTGTATGTATATGCACCACATACATGATTGGTCCCCTTGGAAGTCAGAGGAAGAACATTGGAACCCCGGAACAGGAGTTATGGGTGGTGGTAAATTACCGTGTGGGTGTTGGGAACCAAACCCAGGTCCTCTGTAAATATCAAAGATGCTCTTAGCCACTGAGCCATCTCTCCAGCCTCCACAACTTTGAAAAATAAAAGTGTGTGTGTGTGTGTGTGTGTGTGTGTGTGTGTGTGTGTGTGTATGTGTGTGTGTCACACTTGTGCAGGTTAGAATTCAATTATAGGACTTGGTTCTTTCCCACTACCTTGTAGGGCCCAGAGATTGACCTCAAGGTGTGAGTGAAGCTTGTACTTGCCGAGCTGTCATTGTGATGGCCCTAGTTCATTGCTTCCTAAAGTAATTTCTTAGTCTATTAAGGTCACAGACTTCTCAGCCCTCCCATTTCTCTGGAATAGTCCCAGCAAACCTATTTTTACTGTTCATAAGTGTTTTAATTTTCTCCCTGAATCCTCCCTGAGGGCTGGAGAGATGGCTCAGTGGTTAAGAGCACTGACTGCTCTTCCAGAGGTCCTGAGTTCAATTCCCAGCATCCACATGGTAGCTCACAACCATCCGTAATGGGATCTGACACCATCTTCTGGTGTGTCTAAAGACAGCTATACTGGTTTTGGGTTTTTTTTTTTTTTTTTGGTTTTTCAAGACAGGGCTTCTCTGTATAGCCCTGGCTGTCCTGGAACTCACTCTGTAGACCAGGCTGGCCTTGAACTCAGAAATCCGCCTGCCTCTGCCTCAAGACAGCTATACTGTACTCACATATATTAAATAAAGTAAGTCTTTAAAAAATAGTATTAAAAAAATCCTCCCTGAGAGCCCAGATTGAGTTTTAGTACAGTGGGGGCATTTGCTTGTAAGAATTAATGTTCCTTTGGGAACTAGCTATCTATATATATTTATATTTATACACACACACTTGTGTATGCACTGGACCTCCCCTGACCTGTTTCTCCTCATAGGAACTTGCTAAGAAGTACTCTGAGCGGCTGGAGTGCTGTGAAAACGAAGTGGAAAACATAATCGAGGAAATCCGACGTAAAGCAATTGATCGCGGCACCGGGAATGAGCACTACCGAACAACTGGGATCGCCACCATTGAGGTGTTCCTGCCTCCACGGCTCCGGAGGGTGAGTAACTTTGAGACTGCCTGCTGTGCTCAGATGAGCTGTGGTTGTGTTGTTGGTTTGCTTGGTTTGGCTTTTGGAGACAGGATCTTTTTGTGTTGTGTGGTCCTGTCTGTCCTGTATGTAAACCAGGTTGCTGCCTCTGCCTCCAAAAGTGCTAGGATTAAAGACACATGCTACCATGCTCAGCAAACTGTTTTTTTGTAAAGGTGCTTAAGGAACTCCATGTGTTGAATGGTTGATGATATAGACTTATCTTCACACATTTAAGGTAGGCTTGTTCATGTCTGGCCTTCAAAGCACAGGCCACAATAGTGAGACATACTAGTGTATGTTATAATTTCAGCCCTTGGGAGCCAGGGCCTCCCTGTCGTTTAAGGTTGTCTTCAGCCTATATAGTGAATTCAGGGTCAGCTTGTGAGATCTTCTCTTTTGGAAAGCAAAACAAAAATGTCACATGACCCAGGAGATGACCTAGCAGATGAAGGCTCTTTTCATCAAGCCCAGTGGCCAGGGATTACTACAGAAGAGCCAAGTGCGAGAAGGGAGAGTTGGCTGGAGAAATGACTCAGTCAGTACAGACACGAAGACCGTGGAGTCCACGTAAAAAGCCAGGTGTGTAAGGGTTCCTGCAACCCTGGCACTGGCTGGTACAGCATCACAGAGATGTGTATGGAGCTCTGAAGCTCACTGGCCAGCAGACCCAATGAGAGACTATTGTAAAATGAAAAAGTGGGGGCTGGTGAGATGGCTCAGCGGGTTAGAGCACCCGACTGCTCTTCTGAAGGTGATGAGTTCAACTCCCAGCAACCACATAGTGGCTTACAACCACCCGTAACAAGATCTGACGCCCTCCTTTGGTGCATCTGAAGTCAGCTACTGCGTACTTATGAAGAATAATAAGAAATGAATCCTTGGGGGCTGGTGAGATGGCTCAGCGGGTAAGAGCACCCGACTGCTCTTCCGAAGGTGATAAGTTCAAATCCCAGCAACCACTTGGCGGCTCACAACCATCCGTAACGAGATCTGGCTCCCTCTTCTGGAGTGTCCAAGGACAGCTACAGTGTAGTTACATATAATAAAATTAAAAAAAAAAAAAAAAGAAAGAAAGTATATTGTTTAAAAAAAAAAGAAAGAAAGAAATGAATCCTTGGACCGGAGAGACCACCGGAACAAGCGAGGCTGTCCAGAGCGAGCAGAGCCAAACAGGGACGGCTGGAGCAAGCAGGGACGGCCAGAGCTAGCGGGGCCGGAGCTAATGGGGCCAATCGGAGCGAGCAGGGCCTACTGGCCGGAGTGAGCGGAGCAAGCAGGGTTGACCGGAACAAGGGGGAAAAAAATGAAAAAGTGGAAAATAGACAAGACACCTGTCATCAAGCATGTGTGTGGTCTTCACACATGCTTGCTTACACATGCACACCCACACACCAGATGTTGTAAGAATAACCTGACAGGTGAGCCTTCACCACAGGTTAAGGTAGACACAACCCAAGTTCTGTCAGTGAATGTGTGGATGAGCAGATGCACCCATGCCACAGAAGACGACTGTTGTGACACACACTCGATACTAATTGTCTGTAATAGGAGAGAACCTCAAAAACATGCAGAAAGGACCGATGCTGTATGTTCCTGCTTATATGAAATGTCCAAAACAGACAACTCCAGAAACAGGAAATAATGGTTGCAAGGCTGGAGAAAAGAGGGATGGGGTGCTGGACATGGTGCCTTGTGAGGGGTGATGAGATGGGATCGAGGGTTCAGAAATTCCATTTTATTAAGATTTTATTTTTGCTTGGTGGTGGTGGTACAGACCTTTAACCCCAGTACTCAGGAGGCTGCAGCAGGGAGATCTCTGATTCTGAGGGAATGGGTGCTGGGAAGAAAGCTCAGATCCTCTATAAAAGGAGTATAGACTCATCCACTGAGCCATCTCTCCATTTGATTATGATGGTGGCTGGCATGTGACAAATCCCACTGAGCAGCCCTACCTACCGCACCCATAGGACAATCAGGTTACCCTGTTGGTTTGTGCTGGACTGTGTTCAACATGTTTTGGTCCTTAAGTAGAACCCTGTGCTTGTATCCTGACAGCACCTTACAGCTGCAGGGCAGCAGTTCAAAGGAGTGTCACACACAAGCATTTTGCTTTCTCTTTTTGCAGCAGGATAAGAAAAGCTTGTTGGAGACCCGCTTGCATGTCACTGGTAGAGACCTGAGGTCGAAGTGAGTATCTGAGCTGTGTGCCTGCATGTCTGCCCCTCTTACCCTCCTTCTGGATGCACTCAAGCTATCCTGTAAGCTAGGCAGCTGGCCTGTCCTCCCCTTACAGCAGAGAAGAGGAAGCCTGGAGGGTGGGATGGCAGGCATGCTGGGCTCACTGCCACACCAGGGCAACAGGGGGGCTTCTTAGATGTAGTACAGCTTTCAGATAGTTGCAGCTTGATGCCCACAGAGGATGTGCCCAACATGTAATGGAGTGGTTGGCTGAGGGACAGAAACAAGAAGAAGCATTGCACCAAGAGAACACATGTTTTATAATTCCATTCCTTTGGGTGCTGGTCATTGCTGTGACCTTCAGTGAAGGCTGGCTACCATCCCAAGTGTCCCTTTAGCTTATTTGTCTCACTTCTTCAGCTTCCATCAGGGTTAAGGAGAACCAGAGTGTGCCACTCATTCAATGCCCACAGGTAGACAGTGGTTTAGGATAGCCCTTGCTTCAGGGTCCTCGTGGATGCTGGGAAGTACACCAAGCATGTTTTTGACTTTGCTCAAATGATAGCCCTATAGTCCTCAACTCAGAACCAAGTTTAAAGGGGCTTGTCTCATCCACTTGGAGCTTTATTGTAATGTGATGCTTACTGGTCAGTGGGTCGAGGGCCTGGGGGTTTGTGAGTAGAAAGTATAAAGTGGCATAGAGGACCTCATAACCCAAGTCTCTGTGGTAGGTGACAAGTGACAAGCTTGCTCTTCCAGAGCTCATTCTGCCTTTATTTTATAGAATAGCTGAAACTTTCGGATTTCAAGAAAATTACATCAAGATTGTAATAAATAAGAAACAGCTTCAACTGGGTATGTTATACCAAAGTGTGCATCTGATGGCAGACGTCTGTTGGTTTGTTTTGCTTTTCCTCTATTGAAACCTTCCTGGCCTTGTTGCATTTATTCTCCAGAGTTGATTCTGTTAGAAGTTTACCATAAATGTTAGGCAGAAAAGATCATTCCAGTAAATAGTCACTGGCTTGCTCTGGTCTTAGGGTGAAGAGAAAGAAAACAGGAGAGAGTGAATATGGCTGCTGGTCTCCAAGTGTGAATGAATGTAGGGTTTTGAATCCTGTTTCCAGGCTGGTGGAGTGAGTGGCTCAGTGGGATACAGCACTGACTGCCAAGCCTGGTGACTTGAGTTTGGTCCTAGGATGAAGCAGAAAAGTGTTTCGTGCATGTTGTTCACAAATGCATGTACACACACACACACACACACACACACACACACACGCTCATTCCAAAATAAATAATTAAAAAAAGGACTCCATTTACCATAGGAAATGGGCTGTTGCCCAGGAAGTTTGTGTGACAGGCAATTCTGCTGTTCCCAGGGAAAAGCCTTGAAGAACAAGGAGTCACTCACAATGTGAAGGCGATGGTGCTGGAGCTGAAACAGTCTGAAGAGGATGTGAGGAAAAACTTACAGCTAGAGGAAGAGGAACAGAACGAGGCCGAGCTGAAGGAGAGACGCATTCAGAGGACCAAACGGGGACTGGAGATCCTGGCGGAGAGGGGTACACCATTTTGGCTTGTCACCTCCCTAGATGCATCAGGCAGCACACAGATGAGTAGTGTGCCTGCTGTGGAGTCCTCCACAGTCTGGCATCTCAAGTGCCGTTTGGTCCTTAATTAACGAGGCTCCTGTGGCTTTGTTGCAGCTGAGATGGTAGATCCGGAAACAATGCCTTACTTAGACATTGCGAACCAGACAGGCAGGTCAATCAGAATTCCTCCTGCAGAAAGAAAAGTAAGTCAGGTTTGGGAGGCTTGCCCTGGGGATCGGCTCACTGGGGGTGGTGGGGTGGGTGGGTTGTGCTTGTTTCTTGAGTTAGGAGCTTCTTGGAATGAAGAGCTCTGACTCACTTGGGATCAAGTTCATTTTAGGGTTTTTGTTTCATTTTGTAATCTATTTGGCCTTTAAATGACAGTTTGGGGTAAGCCTCACTACATGAATTATTCTGTTTAAAATGATGAATTTGAGGACTGGAAGGATAGCAACAGGTAAAGGTTCTTGCTGTCAGCCTGCTGACCTGGTTTCATCCTCAGAACCTACATGGTGGGAGCAGAGAGCTGGCTCTCAAATCCACATGCACTCTGTGACAAGCTATACCCATATACACAGACATGCACATATACAATAATTAAAGCATATATAGTGGGGTTGTAAGCTGGACATGGTGGTACTCCTAGGGAGACTGGGAACCAAGCCCTTATGTAACACAGTCTAAGCCATTGCAACCTTTTAAAAGTAGCTTTGGAGGGCCAGCAAGATGGTTGAGCAGGTCAAGGTGCTTGCTATCAAGCAACCCAAGTTTTATCTCAAGAACCTACATGGTAGAAAAAGAAGCTGGGCATGGTGGTGCACGCCTTTAATCCCAGCACTCGGGAGGCAGAGACAGGCAGATTTCTGAGTTTGAGGCCAGCCTGGTCTACAAAGTGAGTTCCAGGACAGACAGGGCTACACAGAGAAACTCTGTCTCAAAACAAACAAACAAACAAAAAACAAAACAAAACAAAAAAAAGTTGTCTAGGAAATGCTGGTGTTGTCAAATAATTTGAAAGTGTGTAGTGATACCACTAGTAAAAGTGGAGGATAGGAGACTGATGTAGGATTCTGGATAAGTAAGGGACCCCAAATTAAAAGCAAAACCACAAACAAAACTGATGACTTTAACGTTCTTACTTGGACAGTCTTGCTGCTTAGGGCAGGCTGGCCTCCATCCTATCCTCCCTCTTCTGCATCCCAAATGTGATCACAGTCCACAATACCACACCTGCATGCTCTCGGGAAGGCCAAGAGAACTCCTGGCTGCTCATCTGTCTAGTCTTGAAAACAGAAACAGATGTGGCTCAGCGGGTGGAAGGAGGGCCTGAAGAGCGCAGGGGCTGGTGCCACTCGGACTACATTGTGGCTTGAAGGCTGCAGGGAGGGCTTCAATTAGCTAAGGCTCTCATGGATTGAATTGTGTTTCTTTTTTGCCTTGCTTTTCTGTAGAGTTAATACACTTTGATTTGTTTTATTATGCTGTACTAACTTATTTGAAAGTACTATTTTTAAAATTTTACCTTCTTTCCTAGGCCCTTATGTTAGCTATGGGATACCACGAGAAGGGCAGAGCTTTCCTGAAAAGAAAAGAGTATGGAATAGCCCTGCCCTGCCTCCTGGATGCTGACAGATACTTCTGGTAGGTGTTTTTGCATTCAGCAGATACTAGTGTAAGGAGAGGATTCCCAGCACCTTTGTGCCTGTAACTTCAGACTGATTTCTACCCCATAATGGTTTCTGGGAGCCAGGAGTTAAGATACCCACCAGAATGTGGTGGTTTGTATTTCTAACTAGCCCCCTGCCTGTGCAGAAGAACACCCACCCACTTCCACCTAGTCTGTAGGCTTGGCACCCACAGGGTGCTGCCACCAATCTGCTGCCACACTGTTCCCCACCTTAGGAGTGGTATCCGTGCGGACAATGCCCCAGGCACTACAGCTGAGCAAATTCTGATCCACTCTAACCCAGCTATGCTGGCCTGGCTACTTCCGCAGCCCCATCACATTACCTGCCATCTGCGTCTTGCTCTGACACCAACTTCCTTCATGGCAACTCCCCATGCCCACCTGAATCCCTCTCTTTTCTCTCTGGGGACAGAAGTTCCACAGCCATAGGCTGGTTGACCCTGTTGACCAATGAGATGCTGGAGAACAATGTTTTACAAAATACTGAGTTAGGAATGCTTCATCATAACGGCAGTACCAAAGTCCAGACTGCAACCGTATCTCCAGGTACAGAAATAACATTCAGATAAATACACAGTGCACAAAAACATCCCCCAACAAACACCCTCTCTGGTCTCCATACGAACTGCATGGACACATACACAACACACACACATACACAAAACACACACAAAACACACACACACAAATAAGTGAAAAATTGTGGTAAGCAGTGTTCAGTCAAAGTAACTTTAGTGCTTTCATTTTAAAACTGTTTCAACATAAAAATGTGTTGAATAGCAAAGCTTTTAAAGTTGCAAACCAAGTCATTATTAAATAGAGATAGACACTTTTTTTTCCTTTTGGTTTTTTTAAATGGTTTCCCTGTGTAGCCCTGGCTGTTCTTAAAAACATTTTAAGCCGGGTGTGGTGGCGCACGCCTTTAATCCCAGCACTTGGGAGGCAGAGGCAGGAGGATTTCTAAGTTCGAGGCCAGCCTGGTCTACAAAGTGGGTTCCAGGACAGCCAGGGCTATACAGAGAAACCCTGTCTCAAAAAACAAACAAACAAACATTTATGCTGGGGGTTTTTTTGTTTGTTTGTTTTAACTTTCCCTTCCCAGTTGGCATGCTCAGGTTTAAATTTAAGCCTATCACAGTTGGCATGCTCAGGTTTAAATTTAAGCCTATCACAGTTGGCATGCTCAGGTTTAAATTTAAGCCTATCAGCTTCAAAACTGCAGTGTGCAGGTGTTGGTTTCTTTTCTCTTTCTTTTCTCCTCTCCTTTTCTCTTCTTTCTTTTTTTGAAACAGAGTCCTGGCTGGTAGTTGTAGTTATTCTGTTTTTGGTTTTGCTTCGGTTTTTCGAGACGGGGTTCTTTTTTGTTGTTGTTTGTTTGTTTGTTTTTTGAGACAGAGTTTCTCTCTATAGCCCTGGCTGTCCTGAAACTCACTTTGTAGACCAGGCTGGCCTAGAACTCAGAAATCCACCTGCCTCTGCCTCCCAAGTGCTGGGATTAAAGGCGTGCACCACCATGCCTGGCAGTTGTAGTTATTCTGAAACTCTAGGCAGACCAGGTTGGCCTCAAACTCAGAGATCCGCCTACCTCTGCCTCCTGAGTCCTGAGATTAAAAGGTGTGCACCACCATACCTGGCCTGATTTTTGTTTTTTTGATTTTGTTTTTGAAAGTAATAGAATAAAGCATTACCCCTTTAATAGAAGAGTTGGATTTTGATATATTTTTGGTTTTGTGTTCTGGCCGTACACAACTCAGTTCTGGGTCATTCCTGTCCTTGTTGCTTTAGGCCTCGGAAGGTAGTGCAGGGCAGAGTGCCCATTGCACTTTGAATGGTTCAGCCTTTCCATCTCAAGGTGAACCTGTCAGCAAGTTGCAGATCAGGGTGTCTCCCTTGAAATGAGAGCACATTTCCACCAACAGCCTTTCTGCCTCTTCTCAAGTCAAGTTTTCAGGCTGTGTTGAAAATGCTCTTTCCATGGACCTACCCCACCTCCAACCCCCATCCTTTCTCTGTCTCTGTCTCTGTGTGTGTGTATGTGTGTGTATGTAGCCACATGGCGTATATGTTTTCAGATATTCATGACTAAATAGGAATGCTAGAAGAGGTAGGGAAGAAAGCTTGCAAAAACATTGTTCTCTGTGTCCTTGCCCCCATTGGACTGTGTGCAGCCTTGTTGGTGGTGACAAAATCTATTTCATTAGACTTTTGGATGAACATGTCTAGGTAGGCAAGGTTTTAAAAAAAAAAAAAAAGCTATTTAACAGCACAGCATCCCATTGGAAGTAGGTAGACAAAGCTTTGGAGATATCTGTGTGGACTGTGGTGGCAGATACTTTTTTATTTTGAGGGCTAGGTCTGCCTTATGCATTGAGCATTATCATAGGAAAGTACGAATAAATAATTGATGAAAAGTGTCTTCATTGCTTTCCTTGTGTCTGGCTCAGCCTGTCCATGGGCCCTCAGGAGTCAGCTAGGCATTTAGCCTGGTGTTTTCCAGACTGTTACTCCAATGAGAAAGTCCCTGAGCAATGAATGTCTTGTCAGAACTGCCATCAGCTGGAGCATTTTTAGGGAGTTGCAGGTTTCAGGGTGTCTTTAAAGCCATGTGTCAGCCTTTTACATATGTTAGAATCTCCTAGGGAGATTTTAGCAGCGGGACATCCAGCTTCTGTCATGGAGAGCTTTGTTACTGTTGCCCTAATTAGATCTCAGCATCAGTATCCCCAGAGAAGGACTCCTGTGTCTGGTGATTGTAATCCACAGCCAGGGCTAGAAGCCACTGCGTCCTGGGCCGGATGCCACCATGTTGCTGTCAAGAACCCTAATTCCTCTTTATCCATTGAGAGGATCCCTATTGTAAATACCCCATTCGTTAATCCTAGAAACACACCAAGAGCTAAAAGGCTTTCTGGGGACCCCTGAAGGACTCTGCCATGACAGCTTCCCTCTCTTATAGTGAGTGCAAAGAGCTGCTGGACACTGTGGACAACTATGCAGTCCTCCAGCTAGATATTGTGTGGTGCTACTTCCGCCTGGAACAGCTGGAATGCCTTGATGATGCAGAGAAAAAGCTGAACTTGGCCCAGAAATGCTTTAAAAACTGTTACGGAGAGAATCACCAGAGACTGGTCCACATAAAAGTATGTCACTGTGATTGGTTGTCTGAGCCCGCTTGTGGGACACATCTGCCTATATGTGGGAGCTGCTGCCAGAGGTGATTGAGCTGGACAGCAGCATACAATACAATGCTCTCTTTACCAGCCAGAGCACGGCAGCATACATACCCTCTGTATTAGCCAGAGCGTTAGCAGATTTTGAGGGTTTTAATGAATCTGGCTGGGGTTTTGTTGTGTTCTGTTTTGTTAGTTGTTGTGTTTTTTTGGGTTTTTTTGTTTGTTTGTTTGATCCTTGGTTTTGTTTGAGACAGTCTAATATATCCCAGGCTGTTCCTGTATTAATCCTCTTGCTTTAGCCTCTGGAGCGCTGGGTTTACAGTATGCATCATTGTGCTCAATTTAGTCTTGCTGCTTCTGTGGTGGTTTTTAAATATGGAGTTTACTAATTGTAGACCGCTACTCTCAGTCTGACCAGGAGAGAACCAGTGACTTAGTCATGGCCTGTGGTGGCTAGAGTCAGTGTCTTGACTGATCCCTTCCATGTGGAAGAGATACTGCTTAGAAGTTGTCCAAATGACAGCAGTGATACCCTGGGCTATCTTGTCATCTTACTACTGTGGAGACATGGCACAGTTACAGCACTGACCATCTGACCCTTTAATTAGAAATAAGATCACTTACTCTTTTTCTTCCAATAACTTTAGGGAAATTGTGGGAAAGAGAAGGTGTTGTTTTTAAGACTCTACCTACTTCAGGGAATCCGAAACTATCACAGTGGAAACGGAGAGGAAGCTCGGGAATGTCTCAACAAGGTAAGGAAGGTTGCTGGGTCTCCTCTGCCTGTGCCTTGGCAGTGGAGTACTCTTCGAGTCATGTTCACGGATATGTCAGAGCCCTGCACCTTCGTCAGGTCCCCTCCCGCAGCATGAACACTTGTGTCTGTGAGGCTCAGGCAGGGGGTTGTAATGAAGACTCTTTAAAATGGCAGTGGCTTGAAGTGGGTAGTTTCTGCCCTGCCTCTATCATGAGTAGGCCAGGGTAGAGCTCTGCAGGCCTTGGCTTCCATTGTTCCTGCTGGTCCATGTGCCACAAGCAGAGAGGGCTAGAGAGTCAGAACAGACCTGTACCTCAGAAAGAGACTGCCAGGGCTGGAGAGATGGCTCAACAGTTAAGAGCTCTGACTGTGTTTCCAAAGGTCCTGAGTTCAATTCCCAGTAACCACATGCTGGCTCACAACCAGCTATAGTGGGATCCAATGCCCTCTTCTGGTGCCTTTGAAGACAGTGGCCATGTAAATAATAAATAAATAAAACAATAAATAAACAATAAATAAATAAATCTTTAAAAAAAAAAAGAGAGAGAGAGAGAAAGAGACCACCTGCAGTTACTTAGCAACCACCCAGCCAGCCCAGCTACAAGGGAGAGAGTTAGATGTTATTTGCAGCCTGTTTTGCTGTATAGCCCAGATGACCTTTGTTTCCTAATTGCTGGGATTACAGGCCTGCACCACCACTGCCAGCTAAGCTAGCTAGGAATGTATGAAAGAAAGAGAGTCACTCTGGCATGCCTACAGCATTCAGCCTGCCTATTGGTGCTAAGTTATGGGTATGTTATGCAGACAGAGATAGTGTTTGTTTCATTCCTTGTGGTGGGCAGGTTAGACAAGTTCAGCATGTCTGGATCTGATACACAGTAGTTTACACTTGGTAGCCTCACTCCTGGGCTTTAGCTCTGCTAAGCCTTATTGTTGCTGCTGTGAGTTGAGCGTTCTGCTTCTTCCTGTTTATAGGCACTGCAGCTCTTTAAAGAGCTTTACATCGATCCATCAAAAGTTCACAACTTGTTACAGTTGGGGTTCACTGCCCAGGAAGCACGGCTGGGCCTGCGGGCCTGCGATGGAAATGTGGACCATGCAGCCACTCACATTTCCAACCGCAGAGAGGTGAGTTTTCCATTCTCTCTGCAGCACCTAGGAGGCTCCAACCCTTTGAGGTTAAGAAACAAAGACATTGTGACTTTATTTCTGAACTGCGCAGGAAAAGACCAGCAGGAGGCCAGAAGAGGCAGAAGCAGCAGCTCGGGGTTAGGAGGGCTGGAGTACTGCATTGTCTTCCTTTTATTTTGAGACAGAGGCTCACGTAGTCCAGGCTAGCCTCAAACTTGCTCTAAAGCCATGGGTAACCTTGCTCTGCTGATCCTCCTTGCCGATTCCTGTGAGGGTAGTGTTATTGGTATTCATCATGCCTGGTTTTCTGTAGTGCTGGGGAGGAAAAAAACCTGGGGCTTCACCAGTGCTAGCAGGTGTCCACGGCAGGGCTGCACCCTACCAGAATCACGTCAGCTTGAAGTAGAGCTGGGGCAGCTTCCTGTCACGGTGGCCAGTTATGCCTCTAGTCTCCTCTCAGGATCTTGCTCAACACCATATTGTGTTTCTGGAAGTCATTTCAAAGGCAGCTGTGAGGCCACCATGATAATTGAGGATTACCTTCTTGCCTGGAAACATGTCAGATCATAAAAACAAGGTCTTAAAAAGCTGCAGTCTAAAAATCAATATATAATATGAGTATTTAAAAAAAAAGCTGCAGTCTTTACAACAAGTACACATGCCAAAAAAAAAAAAAAAAGTTTAGAATTCTAAAATCCAAAGAAAGGGACCTTGTCACACCCAGTTGGACAATGAAGAACCTGAGGTCCAGAGAGTTGGTGATGTGGTTTCCCTGCAGTATGGCAGGCTGGGCCACAGAGGGGTAGGAGAAGCCATTGAAGGAGTACAGCTGTGGGTTGGTTGCATCCTGACCTGCCAGCAGGGCTATGCCAATGTCTCCCTTCACCACAGTCAGCCTCAGTTCCAGTCATGGTCCCTGGTCCTGGAAACAGAAGTCAGGGACAGGTCAGGTGAAGCTGTCTCTGTCCCGTGTAGTTGAGTGCCCTAGGAAGCGCGCCTCCCGGACAGCATTCCCACCTGTGCTGTGCTGCCTGCCACCAGCATGCTCTCAGGAAAGCTGCTGTTGCAGTGATGTCTTCAACAATATGGTGGAATACTTTGTAGTTCATACGTTGTTCTCCCAGCTGTGATTTAATTCAGGTCTCCCCATGACTAATTATGTTACAGATGAGCTGAGCCGTGGCTCACAGACTGCCATCTCAGTGTGGTGGGAGAGCCAAGACAGTGACTCAGCCTGATCTGAGTTCTGTCCTCTGGGCCTGTATGATAGGAGAGAACTGACTCTACAGCTTGTCTTCTGATACACACACACACATACACATACATACATACATACATACATACATACATACATACATACATAAAACAAACGTAATAAAAACACTGCAGAATGCTGGAGTACATAAGACACTGGGCCCTCACACCAGAGAAATCAAGAGCACGTGTGCATGTCATACATAGTGTGAATTAGGTTGTGATCTTCAGAGAAAAAGCCCTGAAGATGGGGATTCTGGGGCTAGGTGAGTTAGTTACCATGTTGCTGAGGTCCTGGTTTCTGCTTACTCCCCACTTTGTGTCTGACCACACCCTGAATCACCATTGAGCCTCGGCTGATGGGCCAGCCACCCTTGGACCTCTCGCTGAGGCCATGCAGAACCCAGCTGGGAGCTGATGTTGGGAAGGCACATCTGGTGTGGCACAGAAGAGGCCCTCCCAAGGAAGCTGTCCTCTCAGTTCCTGCTACTCTTTGTCACCCAACTAAATGGAATCAGGCTTTCTTTTCACTCATGCTGGCAAACACTCTACCCTAAGTGACATTCTTAGCTCCTTGATATGAATCCCTGGGTAGGTAACCTGAGGTGGGGATGACCTTTCACCCAGGCAGGAAACTCATATTGTAGCTGGGTTGCGGGAAATATTAAAAAGCGGCAAGGTCCTGTACTGCACCCGACTACTCTCAGCCCCAGTGGTCTCACCAGTTCTTACCTCATGGAGACTCTGACTCAGAGCTCCAAGCTCTCTCTACCCAGCTCGCTAAGTTCCCACTGGTGGGTCGCTACCACACCATCCCCATGCTCCAAAACCCCTTTGTTGTAAACACACGCTTTGTTGCCATACCTTTCTCTCTGGGAACCCAGACAGGCCACCGCGTGAAGGAGAACACAACACAAACTTAGCTCAGAAACAACAGTAACTCAGTTGCTGGGTGCCAACGACCAAAGTCCTAATCTTGTAAGCCTTATTAAATCTAAATCCTCCAGTGTCGAATCCTGATGGATCTGCCATTGAAACCAGGAGACACTTGTAGCTACATCTTGTCCTCACACTATCCGTCTAAAAGACCCTCTCTCCTTGCTTCCTCTCTTTCCCTGTCCAACCTGGAAGTCCCTCTTACTTGTCCAGTGATTGGTCACTCTATTCATTTGGGAGAAGGTTCACAAGAAGTCACCTGAGTATGTGACTCCTCCTACCAGAAAGCTCCACCTGGGAAAGCAAAATTAACATCAAAATACAGGCATCACCAGGGCCATCCACAACAGCTGCCTAAGCGTGTAAGAACCGACCTGTTCTTATGGAGTGCTGTGCTGACTCCTGGGCCTCAGCCCAGCCTACCCCTGTCCCTGGGCCTCCAGTCACTTTTCTTGGCAGGATAGGTAGAGGTCCCTTTCTGTTTGATGCGGAGACACCCTGCGGATTCCTGTGCTGCTTCCACCTCTAACTCACACGGCCTTGTTTTCCTAAAGGAACTGGCCAAAATCCGGAAGGAAGAGAAGGAGAAAAGGAGACGCCGTCTGGAAAATGTGAACACTTTGAGAGGAATGGGCTACTCCACACACGCTGCCAAACAAGCCCTTCACCAGGCCAGAGGCAACCTGGACAATGCCCTGAAGGTAATGCTTCCCGCCTCCAGTGTGAGCAGCTGGGTATCCCCACCAGCCTGGTACCTATGACTCTGCTTCACAGCCTTCCTGCTCTTATCCCTTGGGGGTGGAGTGCAGTCAGATCAGCTGTCCCCCAGCAGAGCCAGAGTTCTAGCCCTAGACACCTGGCCTGGGGCTTTAGTGACTGGCCTTTCCAACTTGAAGGGATTGGTTACATCTCAATGTTAGTGTTTGAATAAAATACTTGTTTGCATGTCTGATTTTACTCTTGGTACCTCTTAGCAAAAGGGCTTCTAGAGGAAATAAAGTAACAGTACAGCAGCAGTCTTTCCTGGCAGGTCTTGGTCAGGAGGCACAGGAAGCTCTGTGCTACAGCTTGGACACTGCCCTCAAGTGCCACAAGCCAGTGGTAGACAGATGGATGCAGAGTATGCTGGCCCTGGATGGGGAGGATCGCTGGTGATGGGGCTGGCCAGGCAGGGACCAAAGTCACCATGTGTTTCAGGCAACAGAGCCCATTTGCATCCATCCTCTGCCTTGGGAAGCCCCACTGTTTCATTTTTTTTACGTGTGTGTGTGTGTGTGTGTGTGTGTGTGTGTGTGTGTGTGTGTGTGTGTGTATGTATGCATGTCTGTGTATTTGTTTTATTTTTTGAGGCAGGGTCTCATTATGTAGCCCAGGCTGTCCTGAAACTCAATATGTAGATCAGGCTGGTACCAAGTTCAGAAATCTACCTGCCTCTGCCTCCTAAGTGTGGGGTTAAGGGTGTATACCACCATGCTCAGCTCATATATATTTTAAGTTATAATGTAGTTTGAATATGAAGCTTGAGGTTTTGTGTTGAACAAATATAAAAAACAGGGAAGTTTAACCATCTGAAGAAACCAGTGAGATTAAAACTGGTATGAAGCTCGAGAGATGCCAGTTATAAAGTATTTGTCCTGCCAGCATAAGGACCTACCTGAGTTTGATTCAGAACCCAAGTAAGACTTGAAGGTGTGGTGAGCCATGTCCCACTGGGAAGGTAAAACGAGAGGATCCCTGGCTCTCCCTGGCCAGCTGAGAGCCCCTTTCCTGCTTCAAGGCACTCTGTACAACCTACTGTGCCATTCTGTACTCATTGTCCCACAAGAGGACAGTCTGCTGTGCACCTGCATGTGAGCTGCTGGTGTGGCTGGGGTTTAAGTGAGGAAAGACCATCCCTGTCTGCTTGCAGGTTCTCCTCAGCAACCCCCACATGTGGTGGTTACAGGATGCAGCCCCTGAAAACAACAGCCGCCAAGCAAGTCCTTCCCAGGAAAGCATCGACCAGGTGAGCTTGGGTGGGGCTGGCTGGGGTGCGGGGTGGTGGCGGGATGGGGTGTGCCTGCTTCTAGGCTTTAAGCAGGACCTGCCATCTCTGGGAGGACCTCAGGCATTTGCGGTGAGGTGGATGTGGTTAGGGGCTTGAGTGAAAGGTGCTTCTATAGAAGAAGGGAAAGGGGATGGGCATGATAGTGCGTGTACGCCTTTAATCCTATCTAGCACCTAGAGACAGGCAGGTAGGTCTTTTAGTTCAAGGCCAACCTGGTCTATAGAGCAAGTACCAGGCCAGGGCTATATAGTGAGACTCTGATCCCTGCAGGCAGCAGGAAGCACTGCAGTAGGAGGTACCCTTTGCCTTCAGCTCTTAGGTGTCCCTTTCCCATGCTCCACTGTTATGTCAGTCCTAGTTCTCTGCCTGGGACCTAAGAGGATGTCACTGTCACTGTGTCCTGTGAAGTTCAGCTCACCATATACCACATGTTAGCATGGCCCAGGTATTGTGGCCACTTAACTTGTGGTTAGATTTTCATACACTTGCTTTCAGCCTCAAGGTGACCAGTCCTGAAGTGAGTGCCTAGGACCTCTTAGACCAGGTCTTCAGAGGCCCTTTATACATGGCCTGGTGTCTGTGGGAGCTGAAGAGGAACTTGTCAGAAAGAAGGGCCAGAGAATGCATGCCGCATTCTTTAATTACATACAGATACCTAGGAAGCAAAGTTGCCTTGCTGTGCCAAGCTGACAGAAGCAGGTGTGGTCGTCCATGGCTGTGTGGGCGGAGTTTATGGTCAATCCTAACCCTGTGACCTCTCCTAGCTGGTGTACATGGGCTTTGAAACAGTGGTGGCTGAAGCTGCATTAAGGGTGTTTGGAGGCAATGTCCAGCTGGCAGCTCAGACCCTTGCACACCATGGAGGAAACCTCCCACCCGACCTGCAGTTCTCAGGAGAGGACTCCTCCCCCACACCATCCACATCTCCATCTGACTCTGCAGGTAGGTCTGAGGTCTGGGTTACTCACTGATGGCTGCGGGGGCATCCTGCAGGGTTCTGTCAGGACAAGGTGGCTATCAAAGGCACCTCTCCTGTGACCTGTGGTGTTTCACTGCAGGGACCTCTAGTGCCTCGACAGATGAAGACATGGAGACAGAGGCTGTCAACGAAATCCTGGAGGACATTCCGGAGCACGAGGAGGACTACCTGGATTCCACGCTGGAGGATGAAGAAGTCATTATTGCTGAATACTTGTCCTACGTAGAAAGTATAAGTTCTGCCGCAAAGAACAACTGATGAGAAATAAGTGCTACGTTTCCGCTATAAATTCTGTGGTTGTAAACGGTTGAATGCTTCTTTGCGTTCCTCTTGCTTTTCAACAATTTTTCTCTTAAGTAGGCTTTCTCCTCAGGTACAGGGACCCAGTGTATTGAAGAGACTTTGTCAGTCAGAGGACAGTCTAGGAAAGAGAATTCTCCAGCCTAGCCCTGCTGTTCCCCTTCCTCCTCTAGGACTGCCACTCTGTTGGTATTCCATCCAGAACAGGGAAGCAGGTCCCCCAACCCCACCCCCCAGGCAGGGTAGTCCTGGAGAAGGTCTGCAGAGGGCCTGGGACTCGATCCCCTGTCTTCTTCTCAGCTAGCCATTCTATGCACTTTGCCCACTATCCTGCTGCAGAACTGCCCCCCCCCCACCTCTGCTGTGCAAGCTTCCCTCAGCCCTTGCTGCCTGCGTCACCCCGTGCATCTTCATTCCAAGTGCTGTGGAGCACAGCAGTGAGGTACAGGCTGCCAGACTCCCTCCCGCCATGGCAGACAGTGCAGATACCTTGATCTAAAAATGTCAGTGTTTTGTGCTCTCGGATCAGTAAAATCTGTACTTAAAATTCAAGATTGCAAAATCAGTTTATATGGATTCTAAATTCCTCATACAAAATGAAAATCTTATTAAATGGAAATTTTTTAAATGCTAACCACAGCAAGTTATTTTTAATTAACATCTCTAGACTGAAAGCTTACTGATAGCCAAGGGACCTGAGATTGCGATCTGCTTTCTCAAGCAGGGCGGTGGTGGCGCACGCCTTTAATCCCAGCACTCGGGAGGCAGAGGCAGGTGGATTTCTGAGTTCGAGGCCAGCCTAGTCTACAAAGTGAGTTCCAGGACAGCCAGGGCTATACAGAGAAACCCTGTCTCGAAAAACAAACAAAAGCAAAAAAAAAAAAAAAAAAAAGACTCTCCCTGGGTTTCCTATAACTGGGTCACAGAAGACTTGCTGAAGGAGGGGCTATCAGCCTTTGGTTGCTTAGTCCTGGGTGTGACCAGGCAGATAGCCTTCTAGCACCCAGGCATGGTAACAGCCAGGTGTGGTCTGGGCCAAGTGCCAGGAGCTTTCATTTCACCTGAAGCCTTGGCAGCAGACTAAGCTGAACAAGTATGATTGTCTCTAGGGATTTTTTTTTTAAGATTTAGTTATTATTTCTTAAGTACATTGTAGCTGACTTCAGACACTCCATGGGGGTGGGGGGGGGGCATCAGATCTCATTACGGATGGTTGTGAGCCACCATGTGGTTGCTGGAATTTGAACTCCGGACCTTCAGAAGAGCAGTCAGTGCGCCTAACCGCTGAGCCATCTCTCCAGCCCCCCCATTTTTTTAAAAAATTATACATGGGGCAAACATACCACAGCACGAGTCTGGAGGCTCAGAAGATAATGTGTGGACTGAACTCAAGTTGTCAGGCTTGGTGGCAGGCCCTGCCCCTGATGATCTTGCTGCCCCCTTGCTGCTCTTTGGAACTGAATGATGCTGATGGGAATAAACATGGGGAACGCACTTGAATGTCTGGTCTGACGCAGTGAGTTGCTTCCCAGTTCGTGTGAGCATTCCATTCTGTGTTGGGAGTGAGTAGAGTGTAGCCCCCAAAGCACTGAGGCTGGGGTGTGGCCCTGCAGCAGCATGGAGGCTGGGGTGTGGCTCTTTGTGGAGATGTAACCCTCTGGGTTAGTTACATCTCCTGCAGTAGCAGGGAAAATCAGGGTTCAGCTATGACCAGGAATGGCAAGTCTCAGAGAAGGGCTGGGAAGCAGGCCACCAGTCTCTTCCATTACAAGTGCAGCGTGAGGGGAGTCGCCTTGAAACTACTAGCCACCCAGGTAGTGTCCTTGCATGGCAACCATGTGCTTGCTGGCTTCCCAAAGGTTTAAATGGAGAACACTAAAAGCCAGCGGGCCCTGACTGCATGTGTCCACCTTGAGAGTACAGTGTTGGGGGAGGGCCATGGGCAAACAATGCCAGCAAGACGCTCTGGCCTGGAGAGTGTCCTGTCCATACAGGAGGGCTAAGGCAGCCATTGGGGTGTGGTTAGAGAGATTTGGTACAAACTGTTCTGGACAGGGCAGGGGAAAGAGGCAGGAGAGAGTGATTGAGCTGCAGAGAAATGGTTCTGGGTGCACCAGGAGGGGGTGTTGTTAGGAGAAGAATGAAGGTAAAAGGCTACCAGGACCTTTCTCGGAGCCCCACAAAACAGGTAGAACATCCAGAGAGAGGCTGGGGACTGGGGCAGGCACGATGGTTATGGGGGATGAAGTTGGCCTGAAGCTGTGTAGTGAGGACCTGGGTTTGGTGTCAATGATGCTGATCATGTCACTTGTTAAATTGTTTTGCCCTGGTCATACCACCATACCAGTCTGTCCTCATGGCCAGGCATCTGGAAGAGTTCCTGTTCTTCCTCTGACCAACTAAATGTGTGTCACCTGCTTACTTCCTCTCAGGCTGAGCAGGCACTCTGCCGTTGAACTGCAGTTCTTTCTGGTGTGTCCACAGGGACCTATGGCTCAGCATTTAATGGTTCCACACATATGCAGCCTGCAGCTGCAGGAACCTGAAAAGCGTGGGCCACCCTCATATACTCAGCATGAAACCAAGGTCTCTGTGCTAGAGAAGTAGAAACCCAATGGTTGTGCTGGACTGATGTAAAATATTCCAGTGCTTTCCCAAAAATCAGACAGCAACCCATCACAGGCTTCACAGGTTCCCATCTGGCTCCCAGACAGTCCGAGTCCGTCCTTCTTGCCAGTGCTCCTAGCAGGCTTCTAGAGAAGATAACAATAGTTTTGGGGGGGGGGTTTTGGTTTTTTTTGGTTTTTTTTTTTTTTTTTTTTTTTGGTTTTTCGAGACAGGGTTTCTCTGTGTAGCTCCGGCTGTCCTGGAACTCACTTTGTAGACCAGGCTGGCCTAGAACTCAGAAATCCACCTGCCTCTGCCTCCCGAGTGCTGGGATTAAAGGCGTGCGCCACCACACCCGGCTAACAATAGTTTTAAAAAAATAAATAAATAGTGATGTGCACCTTTTATCCTAGTACAGGCAGGTGGATCTCTGAGTTTGAGGCCAGCCTGCTCTACAGAATATGTTCCAGGACATTCAGGGCTACACAGAGAAACCCTGGCTCAATTAAATCAACAGGAAAAATATATTTTTACTTTTAAATTGCATATGTGACTGCATTGTGGGTGCAAGTACCCACGGAGGCCAGGAGGGCGTGCTTGATCTGCTGGAACCAGCGTGATGGTTGTGACAGATTAACATGTGTGCTAGGAATCAAATCATAATTTGCCAGTATGACAGTCAAGCTCTGTGGCTTTTGTAAGAAGTCCCCATTTTCTCTCAGCTGGGAGCCTGGCAGCATGGGGTTCAGCTAGCATGCTCTTAACTACGAAGCCATCTCTCCTGCCCCATGGCTCCTACATGGGTCTAATGACTTCCACATCTGGCATATTGTTAGCATTTCTGCACAAGACCAGATGGCCCTACCCTTGACAGAAGAGAACATAATCTCCAAAAATGGGGAGGTACTTCAAGGCAGAAGGACCTCCTATCAAGCAGGCTGATTGAAGAGCTGGCCCCTTGCTTCCTGTCCTCTCCTAAGACCACTGCTGTATAAATGAGCTTGCTTCACAAGCCTTCTCAGCCAGAAGGGAGATGACGGACCAGGTACTGGAGGTCACAGGTGTGGTAGTAGGCCTCCAAAAGAAAACCAAAGACATTTGAGAGCACTTGGAGTGTGTATTTGAGTTCTTCAGGAGGGTCCTCGCAGCACATAATTTGCCAGTATGACAGTCAAGCTCTGTGGCTTTTGTAAGAAGTCCCCATTTTCTCTTAGCTGAGAGCCTGGCAGCATGAGGTTCAGCTATCAGAGCCGGAGGCCCCCTGCCTTGGCTAGAAGTATCCAGGTAAGGTCTTGGTTCAGAGCATGGACAAGAGGCACCGTCCCTTCCTACACAGTGGGAAAGGTCATGAGGGCAGGTCCACACCCTGCCACAGGCCTCGGGTCCAGCCGTCTCCTCTCCAGCCCCTCAGGCTGGCTGTAGCGGCACTGGGGCTGCACAGGCCACCTTGTTGCTAAAGAGGCGCGAGAGGCTGCGCTTGGCTGCTGGCCTGTGTGGCAAAGGTGGCACCGACTGGAGACCACGTACGTCCCAGAGGCGCAGAGCACCATCATGAGAAGCTGTGTAGAGCACCTGGCCGTGCACCTGTGGGAAGGCGGGACAGCTGTCAGCATGAGCAGACCACTGGATTTCCTTCTCCCTTGCTTCCCTGGAGCAGTAGGGAGCTAGGCAGGGAAAGACCTACCTGGAGACAGTTGATGACGCAGGTGTGGCCTCGGAACACCCTCTGCAGCACTCCTGACTGGGCATCAAAGGCTCGGGCGCAGGCGTCCCCACTGCCTGTGAACACTGTGGACACACAGCGGTATACTAGGCCCTTCCTGGCTGCCACTCTGCCACCTCCCCAGGACTAGCACAGGGTGAGAAAGGAGAGGGGCCTCCTAAAGGTCAGATGGCAAACATCTGTAAGCTTTCGGGAGTCAGGGAGGTCACTGAGGGCCCCAGCCGACCGCTCATCTGACTCCCTCCTTGGGGTCTTTCTCTGTTATTACTTGGCTTGGTGGTGTTCTGCCATCAAGGACACCAGCGTCCCTGGAATAGTTGCTAGGACAGATGGCTGAGTGCCACCCCATGGTTTCCGGTGCAATGAGAGGGCTGCGACTCCATTTAAAGCAGTACTAGTAAGGCCAGTGATGAGGCCCGTGTGGAGTAGCCACCTAGGGAATTGAGTGGTTTATTGCCATCCTACACTAACTTCCCTGGAAGCTGCCCTGACGCTGGGCAGGCCAGCAGTTCACGTGGCAGACACACAGGAAGCACGGACATACTAGGGAAGACAGGAAGAAAACCACAGGGGCCTGTGCCGTGGCTGGAGTGGGGGTGGGGGACACTGTTAGGTCCAGGTAAGGGGTAAGGATGCTGGGCTACTTATGTACCCTTCAATCCACCTGGCCAGGGCGTGCTCCTGGTTATCAGTTCCCAGCAGACCTAGAATCTCCTGGGAAGAGAATCTCAGTGCAGAATTACCTAGGTCAGGGTAGCCTGAGACAGAAGACTCGGGATGCAGGAGCACCATTTCATGGGCTGGGGGCATCATTTTCTGAGTTTGGTCCTGAACTGCGTGAGTGAAGTGAGCCGAGCAGAAGCAGGCAGCAGGCAGCTCGGGCACCCTGACTCACTCCTCTCTTGACTCAAAACGTGCCCTAACCAGCAAACGCAAGCTCCTGCTACAACCTCCCTGCAACCTGGAATTGTAAGACAAACCCCATCTTATCTCCCATGTTGCCTTTTGCCAGGGTATTTAGCGACAGGAGAAACCCCAGGGCCACCTTGTCCTTGGCACTGTGGACCTGGCTAAAGCCAGCAGCACCTCTAGGCTGCTCGCTGCCTGCCTTTGTCTGTCCTACTCTCCTTTCCTTAAAGATTGAAGGTGCACAGGGTCCTGGGGAGAGATTCCCTGTTGGGTTTCCTCAGTCCCTTTCTTGTCTCTCCTCAAACTCAGTAGCAGGGTTCTGCCCCCATGGAGCTGCTGGACACCCTGATTAGGCAGTCAGGAGCAAAGGCCATTCTGTAGCCTTGTTGGCAAAGACCAATAGCCAAGCTCTGTCATAGTGGGAGGGGCCGTGGAAAGTGACTTCAGCACAGCTGTGCCAGTTGCTGCCAAAGGGAGGGACACAGGAGGCCACCTGGCAGTGTCTGGGGCTAACCGCCTGGGCTCGGTTAAGAGAGGGGTCCCTGGTCAGGAAGCAGAGCTATGCTTCTCTGTGTTAGGCTGTCTGCCTAGGGCTCGATATCCATGCTCTCTCCCCTCAGCTCCTTCACACGAAGTCAAGCTCATTTTTCACTAGAAAGGTATTTGTAGATTCCCTATGGGAGTCTAACACCTGCTTCTGTTAGAAACTCATAAACTAGATGGAAGAGGACAGCCATCAGTGAAGTTGAGAAAGTGACGAAGGCCCAGCAGTGTGACCATTTGGGACCAAGAGACAGAAAGCTTCCTCCCTACCCAACAAGCCATTTTATCCAGAGCAACCAGGACTCATCTCTACAGAAGTGTCCCATCTTGGACTGGGATCCCACCTCTCCCGCACAGAGCTGTCAAAACTGCACATGGAACCTGAGGGTGGGGTTCCCCCCTCCCCCATCTCAGAGGGACCTACTCAGCTAAAAGAAGAAAAGAAAATGTCAGGGGCTGGTGAGATGGCTCAGTGGGTAAGAGCACCCGACTGCTCTTCCGAAGGTGATGAGTTCAAATCCCAGCAACTACATGGTGGCTTACAACCACCCGTAATGAGCTCTGACACCTTCCTCTGGTGCGTCTGATCCATGTCTCCCCACTTAAGATCAAAGATGTGTGTTATCCAGGAGTCATGGGTTTCAGCCTAAGCTGTCAGCCTCCCTAAAACAACAAAAACCTCATTTCATCCACTGTCACCTAAGGCTAAGTAAGATTAACCCCATGGGCCTGTCTGCATTAAAGAGATGTTTCTGTTTCACCTGGAGACTAGAGTGGGACCAGCTAGCTCAGTCAGCAGAGCATGAGGCACTTAAAGTGTGTCCTTGAGACATGCTTTTAACTCTAGGATCCTGAGCGTCCATGCCTCCCACGATCTCATAAAGGTCAGAAGAAGTCTTAAGCCCTTACTCGAACCTTCTATGCATCCCTCTTGGAAAGCAGGTGCCTGGAGAGGGAACTGTCTTCACCTTAGTCACCAATGAAGTGGGAAGGTAGTAGGGCTCAGTGATAGTAAACCATGCAGGCATAAAAGGCAAGAGACAAACTAGGAAAGGAAGGTAGGGTGGGCAGCCTGGGATGGCCAGGACAGATCACTTACAGGTGCCCGCGTGGTACTTGAGGGCACTCACGCTGTGTCTATGTGCTGGAAAGGTGCGCACCCTCTCCCCAGTATCGGCTAGCCAGCACTTGACAGTTCTGTCTGCACTGCCCGAGTACAGGAGTCGATCTGTGAGCTGTAGGAAAAGGAAGAGTGTCAGCCAGTTGGCCTTGATAGCTGAGCAAACCTCAAACTGTTCTCTACAAGGCAGGAAACATTAGCAGGTCTCAAGGGGGAAAAATCAGGGTGACGCCAGAAAGTACTCCCCACTATCCACTACAGCACTGTACAGTGCTGGCTTCTCTCCCCTGATGTGCCTGGGCCCCAAAGACAGAGCACACTCAGCCGAGAAGACCCTGTAGTCCCCAAGTGGAAACAACTAGACCTTATTAAATAGCTCTACAGACTCCAGAGCCATGCAGACCCAGACAGAGCCTGAAAACCCACACAGAACCTGCAAATGCCAGACAGAGCCTGCAGATCCAGATAGAGTTCTGCAGACCCACACAGAACTTGCAAATGCCACACAGAGCCTTGCAGACCCAGACAGAGCCTGCAGACCCAGACAGAGCCTACAGACCTAGACAGAGCCTGCAGACCCAGACAGAGCCTGCAGACCCAGACAGAGCCTGCAGACTCAGACAGAGCCCTGCAGACCCAGACAGGGCCTGCAGACCTAGACAGGACCTCCCGTCCCCATACAGCCCTGCAGACCTGAGAGCTGCCACAGACTCAGCTTCTTTCCGCTATCTGGCTGGTCCTCCTCCACAGGCTCACTAGTGAAGCCTTGGTTTCCTTCCAGTGATGACACTGGAGAGGTAGCAGAGTCTGGGAGGATACTAGGAACCCTTATCCCTAACTGGCAAGTTCAATGCCCAAACACAAACAGAAGCCCCCTGCCCACCCTGCCTATACACTATCCTCATCCACAGCAGGGGCCCCTAGAACTCCTGGCAAGTCACACTCCAAGTAAGGGTCAGGTTACTTTCACTTAAAGCCCCCAAGAAACTAGAAGGAAGGCTGTTGTCACCACTAGCATATGTTAAGTGAGAAAATTGGTGCCCAATTTTAAGTGAGAATATGAAGGCTGATAGTATACTACCCCAAATACAGCAGCAGAGGCAGTGTGGTTAGAGTCTCCTTGCATGTCCTGACTCCAGGGGGAAGAAAAAGGCTCTTATCACCAAAGACAGAGGCTCAGGTCCAGCAAACACAGACAGAGAACAGGCGTTCAGGATTGCTGTTGTTTTTGTGTATGTATGTACGTGAGTTTGCTTCTAGCGTGTGTGCATGTGTATGTGCATGTATGTGTGCATGTATGTGTGTATTGTGCATGTGTGTGTCCATATATATGGAGAGCTCATGTTCCTTCTGTGTGAATGTGCTTGTGTACATGTGTGTGTGTGCATGTGCATGCATGTGCATGCATGTGTGTGTGCATGCATGTGCATGGATGTATGTCCATGTGCGTGAAAAGTTCATGTTCCTAGCATGTATATGTATGTGCAAGTATGTACATGTGTATGTATGTGAATGTGTCCTTCCTTTGATGGTCTTCTGAGCTCACTAGATTAGACTGTCTAGATAGCAAGTCATAGGGACCCGCCTGTCCCTCTGTCTCCAGAGCTGGGATTACACTCATGTGCCACCACACCCAGTTTTTCTGCTTGGTGCTGGATGGACCTGGGTCCTTAGCTTGCATAGCAAACCTTCGAGCCACCTCTAGCCCTGCTTTTTCAGACAGGGCTTTGAAGCTGGCTTCAGATTTCCTCCTGGTTCCATGCACCAGGACTCCAGGTATTCTCACTCACACCAGCTCATACTGGCCTGTTCAAAGTCCCTTTCTCTGTCAGGTCACTTCGGTGGCACTATCTCCTCTTTGGAAATTTTCATAAATCTTCCTCTTCAGCCAACCTAGGCTGCATTTTTCTGGCAAGGTCTGTGCTTCTGGGATCTGAACACATCTCCCCCAAAGCACAGGTCACACACTTTCCCCAGAGCAAGAGTGTGTGAGTGGGTGGTCTGGGGCCAGGTGTAGTGAACACCTTTAATCCCAGCACTCAGAAGCAGAGGCAGAGGCAGAGGCAGAGGCAGAGGCAGAGGCAGATCTCTGTGAGTTCAAGGCCAGCCTGTCTACATAAAGAGTGAGTTCCAGGAAAGCCAGGGCTGTTAAAGAGACCCTGTCTTGAAAAAAACAAAACAAAGAAAAAGCAAAAAACGAAGGATGTTTAGACCATGAGAACTCCACCCACTCAACACATGAAAGGATGGACGGCCCGATGCTCTGAACAGGTTGGCTCTATGAAGTGGGCCTACCAAAGGCGTGATACTACGAATGGGCTTGCGTTCCCTCCATTCCCACCCTCCAGCAGTATGACAGGGCAGCAGTTGGACAGGTCTCACCTCCAAACAGATGACAGAGCCCTGGTGCTCCCGGAAAACCCGCAGCTGCTCCCCACTCAGGATGTCCCAAGCGCGGACGGTGGCGTCGGTGCTGCCCGTGAAGGCTGTGTGGCTGGACACATGCAGCACCAAGCACAGTACTGCACCTGTGTGGCCCCGAAGAGTCTGGTGGCAGCAGCCACTGGCTACCTGCCACACTTTGGCTGTGTCATCCGAGCTGCCAGTCACTAGGAGCCCGCCACCCATGGCTGCCTCCAAGCAGGGATCTCTGGGCAGGTCCTCGGGAGCAGAGTAGGCTAGTGTCAGTACACAGTTACGGTGGCCCCGGAACTCTTGGGACACTTGCCCTTTGTCCACAGTCCACACACGAGCTGTCCGGTCATAGGAACTGCTGAAGAGCTGGTCATTGGCAACTAGGATCCTGTGGGTAAGAGGGGAGGGGGTCAGGCTGAGATCACTCAGGGTTGAAGGAATCCACCCAACCTCCATGGGCTAGCCTTGACACTTCAGCTGACACGGCTTCTAGTCTCCGCCCTGCTCCACACTCAAGTTCCAAGATCCAGCTCAAACATCACACTTCTGCCTGTCTCTCCCTCAGCCACCCACTCGTCCTCCATTCTTTCCCTCGGTGACAAACCTGCTGGCCTGACCTTTGTTCCAGCAGGGAACATGTCTCCCATATAACACTATCCAAGCCAGATGCATATGAGGAAGAGAAGAGAGGGGAGAAAGGAGGAGGGGACACAGGTTTTCTGTTTAAAATAGGACAAAACAAACAAACAAACAACACCCAGGAAGCTGAGGCAGGAAGATTGCTTTGAGTTCAAAGCTAACCTTAGTTACATAGTAAGTTTAAGGCAAGTGCAGGCTGAAGAACAAGAGCCTGCCTCAAAGGACGAGCAAAGCAAAACAAAAGCAAGAAGACAGTCTGGGGCTAAAGGAGACCACCTGACCTGCTTGGAAACAGTCTGGCAAGGCGATGATGATATATCTGGAGGGCTATAAGGAGTCTGGGAGGCTCAGAGTGTACTCAGGGGTGACCGAGCGAGACACAGAGACAAGCTGCTGTGTGGAGTGAGCCTCTGCTGTCAACAGGAGAGACCTTGCCACTCCAGGGCACAGGCTAGACACATGACTGTCAGGGGCAGGCAAGTGGCCACAGGGAACTCTGGGTATGAGGTATCAGAAGGGCAGTCATGCCGCAGGCTGGCTCACCCCAGCATGGAGCTTGAGTCAGGGGTGACTACTGACAGCATGCTCCCACACTGATAAAGGCTACCACCTCCCCAGAAGAACACATTTGTCTTTGGAGAACTTCCAAGGGTACAATTATGCATCTTTGTTAAGAACTCTTGACTAGCCGGGCGTGGTGGCACACGCCTTTAATCCCAGCACTCGGGAGGCAGAGGCAGGCGGATTTCTGAGTTCGAGGCCAGCCTGGTCTACAAAGTGAGTTCCAGGACAGCCAGGGCTATACAGAGAAACCCTGTCTCAAAAAAAAAAAACAAACAAAAAAACAAACAAAAAAAACCAAAAAGAACTCTGACTAACCTAACAGGTATAGATAGCCCGTGCCTGGGATCCCGGCACTCAAGAGTCAGAGGCAGGTGGATCTTTGAGTTTGAGGCCAGCCTGGTCTAATTCCTGATTTGTTGAGAGTCAGAACCCCCTTGACAAGAACCTATGATGTTCTGGGGGTGCAGGCTGTTCTAAGCTTACACCATAGGGGTGCTCTGGAGGCACTGGAGTTTGGAATGGTTAATCTTGATTGTCACATTGATGAGATCTGGAGTCACCATAGAAACAAGCCTCTGCCACATCTGTGGGAGTTTCAAGGTGAGGTTGACTAAAGTTGGAAGCCTCATCCTAGGTGGGTGACACCGTTCTATGGATTGTGGTCCTGAGCTGAATATAAAGGAGAGAGTGAGCTGAGCCCAGACATGAGAGCTCTGCTCCCTGGGCTGTGGACATCAGGTGACAAGCCACTTCATGGTCCTATCACCATGTCTTCCCCACCAAGATAGATTGTCATAGTGGGTTGGTGTGGTACAAAAGCTAAATACTGTAGCCCAAGACCTGGCTGCTCCAAGAGGAGCAGATCTTCATGTGTACCAGTACCAGCTTTTGTCGTGTAAATCTTACCTCCCAAATTATCCTTAATTGGTTAATAAAGATGCCTACAGTCTGTAGCTTGGCAGAAGACAGGTGGGTGGGGCTTGAGAGCCCTCGTCTGGGTTTTAGGCAGGGACCATGAGGAAGAGGAGAAGAAAAGAGGAAGAAGAAAGAAGCTACTATAGGGTAGGTGGATTGTGAGTGCATGGCCACAAGGGTCGGCCTGTTGGAGTTGGAACAGCCCAGGGAGAACACAAGTGACATTTCGGGGTCATTGACAGGAGAGTAGACAAAATAGCACAGAGGGCTGATACCTGCCCAGCTCTAGTGCTGTAAGGCTTATTATAAATATAAAGGCTTTGTGTCTTTTATTTGGAAACTAATGATATATATAAAGTGGGATAGAAACCCCCAAATAATATTTACTACAACAGACTGTACCCACTTAACTGGCTCCCTTACGTTGCTTTGGGGGGAGGAGTCAAAGCAATATGAAAAGAAGTCTCCAGAAGTTAAGGGGGCCCCATGCAGATGCCGCACAATGTACAATAGGGACAATCACACGCAGCCCAGATCTGCAGACAGAAGTGAGGACAGTCACACACAGCCCAGATCTGCAGACAGAAGTGAGGACGGTCACACACAGCCCAGATCTGCAGACAGGAGTGAGGACGGTCACACACAGCCCAGATCTGCAGACAGAAGTGAGGACAGTCACACACAGCCCAGATCTGCAGACAGAAGTGAGGACGGTCACACACAGCCCAGATCTGCAGACAGAAGTGAGGACAGTCACACGCAGCATAGATCTGCAGACGGAAGTGAGCACCAGGCTCTCAGGCATTTGAGAACATCCTTATTGTTGTGGGTTTGGAACATCTACTGGTGGGAAATAGTGTATGTACTTGTGTGTTTGTTTATGTTCTATCTGAACATGTGGATCGGATACATATTGCACATACATGTGGACATTTCTATGTATATGTGCTTGAATGCATCTCAGTTATGTATGTGTTGTGTATATGTATGTTAATAGGAATGTTCTTGTTCATACATGTTATAGGTAGTTGTATGTCCATGTATGTCCATGTGCTGTGCCTTTGTGTGTATTTGTGTGGATACTAAATCTTGTAGAGCATAGTTTTTGCCTTGCTTAAAGAACCTGGTGATGGCTCTCTGGTTAGCTGCCTGAGGTCAAGCTGGTCGTCTGAGGGTGTGGACTCTCACCCACCTAAGTTGGCTCCTGATTGATGCCACAGTTTCCTTCAACAGTTTCCTGTGGAGAGGGGAGGGGGTCTTCCGAGACAGGGTCTAACTCTAAGCCAAGCTGATCTGGAGCTCATGCTGGAGATCAGGCTGGCTTTGAAGTCACAGAGATCAGCCTACCTCAGCTTCCCAAGTGCTGGGACAACTGACAAAAGCTACCACGTCTGTCAGTGAGAGACATCTTCCTGAGAGGAGGCCATTTGTGCAAGCGGAGTCCTTATGATCTCCCAGCTCCTGCAGACACATCCATGCTGTCACCTACCATCTGCCGTTGATCTAGAGCTTCAGCTAGGTTGAGTAGCTAATCTGTCAGTCTGGAGGCCTACGCAGTACCCCTGGCTACAATACATCCCCTCCTCCGTGTCCGTAGAGAAAGACCCTTGGGCCCAAGTCGGGTCCCTCCAGTCAACATGCCCTCAAGGGTCCCTATGCTGGGCATCTACTTAGGACCTGGAAGCCAAGGTAACCATTGTGTGCCATAAAAATAACATCAAGTCGATCTGGTCAGCAAACAAATCTCCTACTCAGGTCCAACCTCAATTCAACAAGGAAGAATTCAGACCTTGAAGAAACCACAGGAAAGGAAGTTTTTAAAATAACACCAACTGGGCTGGTGAGATGGCTCAGCGGGTAAGAGCACCCGACTGCTCTTCCGAAGGTGATAAGTTCAAATCCCAGCATCCACATGGTGGCTCACAACCATCCGTAACGAGATCCGGCACCCTCTTCTGGAGTGTCTGAGGACAGCTACAGTGTACTTACATATAATAAATAAAATAAATCTTTAAAATAAATAAATAACACCAACTGTGTCTTGCTCCTTCTCCGAGTCCCTGTTTCACCATCAGGGCCATAGAAGTGGTCTCTTCTGGAACTTGCTCCCACTAGTGGGTGCTTCAGCTCCAACACTACTCCTCACACACAGAACGGCAGTTACGGTGTGTGGGTCCCCAGAGAGTACAGACTAATTAATATATGTTAGTGATGTCTCTTTCCTGTGGCTCCAGTGTCCAAACAGCCTGCTCCCGCAAATAGCTACACTGCTCAATCCAGTCCTTCCTTCCTTCCTTCCTTCCTTCCTTCCTTCCTTCCTTCCTTCCTTCCTTCCTTCCTTCCTCCCTCCCTCCCTTCTCTCTCTCTCTCTTTATTTATTTTGGTTTTTTGAGACAGGGTTTCTCTGTGTAGCCCTGGCTGTCCTGGAACTCACTCTGTAGACCAGGCTGGCCTTGAACTCAGAAATTCACCTGCCTCTGCCTCCTGAGTGCTGGGATTAAAGGCGTGCGCCACCACTGCCTGGAACACAGTTGTCTTCTTGACCCATGCCACCAGGCTTTACTGACCTGTTCACAATGGATGTGTGTCCTCTGTACACCTGCAGACACTGCCCCGTCCTCACATCCCACCTCCGGATGGTGCAGTCAGCACTACAGGTGAAGGCAGCTTCATCCTCCAGGTGACAGAAGGTCACATAGCTCTCGTGTCCTACAAAGAGAGGAAATGTGAGCTGACCAGGTACTGACTCTTGTCTTCCTGTGTGTGGAGAAGATAAAGGAGAGGGAACAACAGAGAGCGAGCGTGTGAGACTTGCCCTCCCCTCCCCTCTATTACACAGACAGAGGTCTGAATCTGGGCATGGAGAAAATGTCATGTTCTACCATTCTCTGTGTCCCCTTGAGAGTCTCTTACTGAACCTGGAGCTCCGCTAAGGATGAGCAAGCCCAGCGGTCCCTGTCTCTCTCCTCCTCAGCACTGAAGTTAGAGTACTTTGCAGAACAGTGGAACACTCTCTATTTCTCACTAGGGTTCTGGGAATTGGAACTCAGGTCCTCCATGTCTAAGCACCAAGCACTCTCACCACTGAGCCATGTCTCCAGGGACCTACTCCTCCTCTAGTCTGAGATGTTTTCACATAGCCCAGGCTGGCCTTGGACTCCTGATTCTCACTCATCTACCTCCCACTGTTGGGATTAAAAGCATGTGCCACCCCACCCAGGTCTTTAATCCTATTTGAGAATTTCCATTTCGTGGCTGAAGTAAGGCAAACAGGAATGTTAGCAATCCCCTGGGCAGGATCAAGCTGATTAGCTTTTATTTTAGGTCTCGGGTTAAGCTTAGCTTGGAAGAACATGACTTCCTGGGTTCTAAGAAACAGAATTTTAATAAAGAAAATGGCTCTCTCTTCCCGGAGAGCACATGCCAGGCAGCTCTGGAAACAATGCAAGATTAAGTAAACGGGAACAGCAGACTGTGTTTCCCTGAATACACAAGTTGGGGGAAAAGTGGAGGGCAAATCTGTTTGGCAAAACACAATCAGGGTTTTGCCAGAGTTTATAAATATTTCTTAAAGTTGTCAACAAACTTTCTCTGAGAACAATCTGTCTACCCCTTCCCCCCTCCTGTCCCAATGTCTCTTAGGGTCTGAGATACCCCAAGAGAGGTAGCCAAGGTGAGCCACACCTACCAGGTTCTGGCATGGGCATGACTTCAGGGCTCCCTAATGGCTTTGTATGGAGGTTACTTCCCATGGCCCCCTATTAACCCTGGATGGGCATCACCACCCATGGCTCCTAAGGATCTGGGCCAAGGCTGGCTGAGGCCCAGAGCAGACGGCCCAGCAGTGCCCAGCTGCTGATACCCCATCTACACAATGGGTCAAGTGCAGGGGTGAGTCATAAGTTGAACCATGAAGAGGCACTTGGGAGCCATGGACAGCTATTGAGAAACGGTACCCTGATTCTGGGGCACCACAGACATAGCCTGGCTGCTGAAGACCTGAGGTACAAGCAGATTGGTGACATGTTAGGGCAAGAGGGACTGAACGCACAGACCACAAAGGAAAGAGGCAAAAAAAAAAAAAAAAAAAAAAAAGCACCAGTTTTCAATGTAAAACACCTTCATATATGACTGCAAGCCAGGCGACATGGCAGCCTCTGCCCCCTGCAGCCAGGCATGAGGCCAAGTGAGATCCACAGCACTCAGGACTGAGAAAGGCAGCCCCTTCCCACAGCACTCAGGACTGAGAAAGGCAGCCCCTTCCACTCTTCTATAGCTCACTCCCCAATCAGTGAACATGCCAGCCAGCAGAAGGCCTGGACTTCAGCTGTGCCCGTTCCTTTGTCCCTTCCCTCCACCCCCACCCCAGCACAGTATACTAGCAAAAATTCTGATGGTCCAGACCCAGGGCTGGTGGGGTCACCACAGAGGGTGGGAGGAGCTGTGTCCGCCAGCTCTGGGCCTATCACCTCTAGGGACCTCGTCTGGCTTTCAGCTGTTGGAATTGTGCAGAGTAAGCAAAAACTCCAAGCTGAAAGTAAATATTTTCGAAGGGATAAGAATGCAGATAAGATGCAGTTATTGCACTCAGAAAAGCAGCTCCGGGGGCTCCCGCTGAGGCGGCAGCCCTCCTCACCTTCCTGGGCACCCACCAGAGGATGCATGCCTAGATCTGTCGTTCCCTGTGCACAAAGGAGAAGTGTTCCAGGACCCAGGGCTGCAGGGGACCCCAACTATAACAAGTCTCTGAAGCAGCAGGAGCAAGGCCTCTCTTCCCTGCCACGGCCTTAGCCCATTCCTGGACTACACGCAGGAACTGCAATTTGTCACTTGCCATGTGACCCTCACTTTTCACCTCCAGTTGGGATCACGCAGTGGGGACTCTAGGCCAGAACGTTACTCTGGGCTCTGGCCCTGCAGTAAGGGGCTCCTCACCCCAGAGGAAGAGTCTCCACAGCTGTGTCCCCTGGGAGGAGTGGTGACCAGTTGTTCCACTCTGGAGACTCTATCCACTCTAGTGTTGCTATCCTAAGAGGCTCACAAGCCAGGTCTCTGAAATACGGTCCTTCAGCAGGTGACACCTAGCACCCAGATGTGCCAGAGTGGTCATTGTCAAAAGCACCAGGACCCGTGGTCTATCTGCAGGCCTTCACTTAGAACTGAGTCACATGGGGCTTCTGTGAGGAAATCAGGCCCGTCTGTTCCCAGCTCCCTGCCATCAGCCACAGGAGACAGGACCCACTCCTTCAGCACCAGCCCAGCCTCACTCACCGCTGACCACCTTCCCCTCAGTCATCTGCACAGGGACAGGGAGCCTACCACTCACGCAACAGCAGCCTCCAAAATGCTAATAGCAGAGTACCTCCTGCTGGGACTGAAACACATTTTCCTGGAATTCTTTCTTGAGCAGAACTCGATTTGCCTATGTGTAGCAGCTCTTCCGGCTTGTAAGGGCACAGACAGCTCAGCAGTTGAGAACGCTGGCTGCTCTTCCAGAGGACCTAAGTTCAATTCCCAGCAACCACATGGCAACTCATAACCATCTGTAACTTCAGTCCCACGGGATTCCTCTCTGGCATCAGGCCATGCAGGACAAAGACATACATTCAGGCAAAACACTAATACACATACAACTAAATAATTAAAATAAAAACTTAATGTATATGAGTTGTTAGCCTACAAGAAAAAGCCAGGTACCTCATCTCCGCATTCAGCCCCTGCTTCCTCTTTTCAGTTAGCATTTTGCTTGGGCTCCGTCCCAGGCCAGTGCCCCTCTCTGAAGCTTGCAACCATGGCTCACAGAGAGAGCATGCTGAGGCCAAAGAAGGACGTCGAACACCCACAGTAGGCTAGAACCATTAGTTCAAGTCAATTGGGAACATCACAGGGCAGCGCTGACTTCCCGAAAGGTTTTCTCAGGTCAGGATCCAGGTCAGAAGTGTCATCAAGAACATGGGGGGCTGGTGAGATGGCTCAGCAGGTAAGAGCACCCGACTGCTCTTCCGAAGGTGATAAGTTCAAATCCCAGCATCCACATGGTGGCTCACAACCATCCGTAACGAGATATGGCGCCCTCTTCTGGAGTGTCTGAAGACAGCTACAGTGTACTTACATATAATAAATAAAATAAATCTTAAAAAAAAAAAAGAACATGGATACTCCATGTATCCGTGGAGGTAGGCTAGAGGCCATCACCATGCGAGCAACTCTTTCCCAACACCAGCGCAGCGTCACACACTGCGTCGGGAAGCTATCCCATCTCTCTGTCTGTCTGCAGCAGGGAAGCTTAACACTCCAGATCACTGATGCTCCTCTGTAATGGCCTGCCCGGCAGTTCCAGAGAGACAGCCCCCTTTCTTCTATCTCCATCCCAGCTCCCCTCAGCCTCCACCCAAATTTCCCCAAGTTCTGTAAAATACTCAGAGAAGCCTCCAATCCAGACAGACTGACAACTGAAAAAGAAACCTGGACCCACGGCCGTTAGCCGTCCCAACTATTCTGCACAAGAAATCAAGGACTTCCAACAAACGGGCTCCAGCGCTGAGACCTAAGGCTACATAGGGTCAGCCCTCCAACGGATGAACACCTGCATTCCCAGGCCGCACACAGGGATGTAGGCTGCCTCTGCTTGGCCATGTGGCCAGGGCACAACTTCCCTATAGCAAGACCCTGAGAAAAACTAGTCGCCACAAGCAGCCGGCGGCTGTGGACCAGCTTGGCAGTCTTGGACAAGTCCTCTAGTTCAGTCCATCTTGGGGGGTGCTAAGGCTTCACTCACCACCAGAGAGCATCCAGAAAACACAAGACATTCTGCATCAAGAATTAAGTCTGCCTTTGTTCATTTCTGGTTCATAAACTGGTGTGAACACAGCTTGCAGAGATGGCTCAGCAGCTCAGAGCACTAGATGTTTTTACAGAGGACCCAGGTTTCATTCCCAGCACCCACGTGGCTCACAACTATCTGTATGTCCATTTCCATATTGGTGCCCTATTCTGGCTCCTTGGGTACCAGGGACAAACTTGGTGCACAGACAGACACAAAGGCAAAACATAAAGTAAGTTTTAATTAAAAAAAAAAAAAACTGGTGTTGATCCCAGTCTACGAAACTTAATTACACACTAAAGTAGTATACAGACATACATCTTAAAATATAAGTTGTGAAATAAGCATTAAGTTATCTTTACTGGGCTAGAGAGATGGCTCATTGGTAAAGAGCACTGAGTGCTTGCTCTTCAGACAGAGGTCCAGATCCCATGCCATCTTCTGGTGTCTCTGAAGATAACTACAATACACAAGGTACTTATATACACAAGGCAAATAAAGTACCCTTTTTTTTTTTTTTTAGATTTATTTTACTTATTATATGTAAGTACACTGTTGCTGTCTTCAGACACTCCAGAAGAGGGCGCCAGATCTCGTTACAGATGGTTGTGAGCCACCATGTGGATGCTGGGATTTGAACTTATCACCTTCGGAAGAGCAGTCGGGTGCTCTTACCCGCTGAGCCATCTCACCAGCCCAAGAACCCTTTTTTAAAAAAGATCTCTTTACTAATTAAGTGTGATGGCACATACCTCTAGCCCTAGTAGCTAGAGAAGGAAGCATGAAGACCACAAGTTCAAGGCCAACCTGGTCTACATAGTCCCAGGCCAGCCACGGCTAAACAAGGAGACACTGTCTCAGCCAGGCAGCACCGAAAGCAGAGGCAAATGGATCTCCAAGTTCGACCACAGCCTGGTCTACAGACAGGACAGCCAGGACTATACCTGTCTCAGCAGATGGGGATGGGGTTTGGGGCGGAAGAGGGGAGGTTCTGAGGATAGTGGAGAGCAGCTGCACCAGCATCAGGACCTGATTGTGATCCCTGGACATGGGGATATATGCTTGTAATCCTAGAGTGGGAGGTAGAGAAGGCAGATTGCCTAGTTAGCCCCGCCTACTTGGCAAGTTCCCAGCCAATAAGATTACCACCCCATACCCAAAAAGAAGAAAGAAGAAGAAAGAAGAAAGAAAGAAAGAATGAAAGAAAGAAAGAAAGAAAGAAAGAAAGAAAGAAAGAAAGAAAGAAGAAGAAGACAGGTCCTGAGGAACAACAGCTAGGCTGAATCTCTGGCCTCAGTACACTAGTGTGCCAAAACAAAAGGTGCTGGGAGGCAGTTGGGGGGAGTCAGTCCTACAAACATCTCGGGTTAGGGAGGCTGGGCAGACTTTGGTGTTTTGCTTGTTTGTTTTTATTTCCAGGAGGGGGGAGGGGGTGATCACAGAAGCAAAAAACGTGTTAACTCATGCAAATTCAGTCATAATCAGGATCTTACAATAGAAAGAGAGAGAGAGAGAGAGATAGAGATAGAGAGAGAGAGAGATTATTTCTGTCCATTTTATCTTTGAAGGTTTTTGTGCAACCCTGGCTGTCTTGGAACTTGCTCTGTAGAACAGGCTGGCCTTGAACTCACAGGCCTGCCTCTGCCTGGGATTAGAGGGCTGAGATTATAGGTGTGTGCCACCATGGCTGGGCTCCTCGCAGTTTAGAAACCAGACTTCAAGACAAGAACAAGCCCAACAGGGAATCTCCAACGGCTTCCCCTTCAGTGGGGCTCCTTTGGTGGGACAGCTCTCCACTAGGCCAGGTCAGGCATTCCTCACTGGAATGTTGTGTTAGATTTAGGGAACACACAGCTGTGAGGGATGCCAGGTGCCAGCCAGAGCTGGGTGCAAGGGTGACCCTGGAAACTCGGCAGGACACCAGAGCTGCATTGGGATGAGCCCCTGGGCCAGAGCCAGTCTGGAAAGTCTAGACTTTTTCTGGAGAGAAGCCTCCTTGACAAACAAGGTTACAGGGGAGTCATGGGCATAAGGACTCCACAGGCTGGTTGTGAACATCAATTGGAGACACCGACCAAGCCTACATGGTGTAGCACATCTAATCTCAGGCTTTTGGGAGGTGGAGTCAGGAGGATCAGGAGTTCACAGGCACAAAGTTGAGTGTCAACTTAACACAAGCCAAAGTCACCTCAGGAACCTCAGTTAAGAAGATTCATCCGAGCCGGGCATGGTGGCATACTCCTTTAATCCCAGCACTCAGGAGGCAGAGGCAGGCGGATTTCTGAGTTCGAGGCCAGCCTGGTCTACAAAATGAGTTCCAGGACAGCCAGGGCTATACAGAGAAACCCTGTCTCGAAAAACCAAAAAAAAAAAGAAAAGAAAAAGAAAATTCATCCATAAGATTGAGCTGTAGGCACACTTGGAGGACATTTTCTTAATTAGTGATTGATGGGGGAAGGCCCAGACTATTTTGGGAGGTGCCATCCTGGGCGCTGTAAGAAAGCAGGTTGAGCAAACCATGATAGGTAAGCCAGTAAGCAGCACCCTCCGTGGCCTCTGCATCAGCTCCTGCCTCCAGGTTCCTGCTCTGTTTGAGTTCCAGCCCTGACTTCCTTTAGTGATAAAGTTTCCTCCCAAGCCTGAGTTTGGCTGTGGATGCTTCATTGTAGCAACAGTAACCCTGGCTAAGACAGTGAGTTTGAGACCTGAGGGTGACATGAAACTCTGTCTTAAAAACCAAAATTAAGCCAGGCGTGGTGGCGCACGCCTTTAATCCTGGCACGCAGGGGCAGGCGGATTTCTGAGTTCTATGCCAGCCTGATCTACAAAGTGAGCGCCAGGACAGCCAGGGCTATACAGAGAAACCTTGTCTCAAAAAACCAAAAAAAAAAAAAAGAAAGAAAAGAAACCAAAATCAAACAAAGAGCCAATTCTAAGGTTCTCCTTGGGAGAATCCTTAGAGCCAGTCCTGAAAACCCTAGCCTTTCCTTGGGAAGCAACACATTTTACTAACAGCTCTCCTGTGTGAGGCCTGTCAATGAACACTGGTTGTGTGTGGGGGTTAGAATGTGGACCACTTTGTAGCCAATTCCCTATCTTCACACCAGCTCCCAAGTACCTGTCAATTCAATGTTCCTCCCTTTGGGGCCGTGAACTACCTTATACTGTTTTCACTTCAAACTGATAGCATAGTTTTGACGCTAGCTGTTTCACTGGAAGGGCTTGGGCCAGGCCACCCAGCATTTGCTGATCAGGGAGGAAAAGCTGGAGATAAGGAGCCGTACCTGTGCAAAAACCTCTAGTCCGCATGTGCGACTGCAAAGGCCAACAGCCGGCCTGGGGCACCCCATAATGCAGGGTGGGAGCACCCAAGACAAGGCTGGCCAGAATGTGAACAGAATATGAGTCAACAGGTGGATACGAAAGACACATTATGCATTTCTGTGCATGATAGTTCTCGCTTCATTTCAAATATGCAAGATAGACTTCCCTATTCCCCAGAAATTTGAACCAATCCTCTTTCTTCTGGCCGTACTTGAAATGAGGCCAAAAAGGAGCTTGGGGGTGGGGAGGAGTGGGGGTTCAAGTCTCAAGGGTGCCCCTCAGCCCTGGGCAAGTCCCTAACAAGGTAACACCGGTTCCATGTAAGGATTTCATGGGACTGGTTGACAGAAGGATCTTGCATTGGGGTGCGCGCCTTGGTCACCCACAGTCAAGCACACTCGGGCTCTCACGGCTTCCCGCCAAGAGCTCAAGGGCTGGGGGAGCTCCTGGCTGAGCAGGAGCTAGAGCCCTACTCTTCCAGAAGGGGGCTGAGGGGCCGGAAGAATGAGGTCTGGGTGCGGTGCAGGTGAGCGTGAAGAGGCGGGAAAGGTCGCGAGCACGCGCGCCCGTCTACCTTGCAGGAGCGCGCAGCACTGGCCGTCCACGGTGCTCCAGAGGCGGGCCGTGCCGTCCTCGCTGCCCGTCAGCAGGCGCTGCCCGTCGGGGCTCAGGCTCAGCCAGTTGATGCCCCCGCGGTGGTCCGCACAGACCCTCAGAGCCGACCCGCTGCTCCCCATCGCCGGCTTTGGGTAAAGAGGCGCTGAGCCTGGCTAGAGAGCGGCGTTCCAGCGTCCGCTCGTGGTGCTGGAGGAGCACGGCCAGGCAATAGCCATCGTGGGGGGTGGGGGAGCGCCTTGTTCCTGCAAAGGCTCGAGGTGCGGCGGGGAACAAGGAGTAAGACTCTCCACCGGTGTCCTCCGCTCTCTCCGCTCCGATGCAAGGACTCAGGTGAGACCTCCCCTACTCAGAACCTTCTCGGGGCTCAGGAGGGGTGGGTGCCTCTGCCTCAGGGTGCGCCCACCAGGTCTGAAGCCGGTAGAAGAACCCGGGAAGCGGAGCGCGGAACAATACAATCCAGCCTGGCTCCTCCTCAGAGACCACCCCCCAACCTGTCCCCTCCCACTTTTCGGGCCGCGCGCCAACCCCCACCCCAAGACTCCCTCCCTGGTCGTCCTCCGGGAACAGAACTCAGAAGCTATCCCGGTCTCTCGTTGGGGACCGCTTCCACGTGCTTCATGTATGACCCTTCCAACTGCCTAGTCTGGATTCTGTTCCCTGTCACTCTCGCTGTCCTTGTCCCCAGAGCCCAAGGCGAGAAGGAGGTGGACCGAAGAGTCTGGAGTCTTGGGAGACCCCCCGATGAAGGGCAGAAGCTGCGGAGCCCCGAGTACGCCCTTTCTGGGAAATCACAAGCACACCCCAAATTCTACTTGGGCCAGGCTGGATCCTGGCCGTTGGGGGTTGGAGGTAAGACCAGAGGTCAGGTTCGCCCTTCCTCCCTCCACCCATCACCACCCCACCCCCAGCTGGGCGCGCGCCTTTGAGGTCCCACTGAGGTCTGCCGGAATCCTATACCCAGCCCGCAGCCCTCCCGGAGCTCAGTCGGCTGGTTCCTATTAGAGCAGTTCCGGGTGCTGACTTTGCTGGGGGCGGGGAGGGTGACCCCCCCCCCCACTCTGATCCTCCAGGTCCTAAAGACAGCAGAGTTTCTCGAACCCTCCAGGGCTCTTTTTGGAGTCCAGAAAGAAAGGCCGGAAAGAGATGGTTTCGAGGAGGCGGCCCTCAGGGTGATGTGATGACCTGCCTTAATTACTCTGGATGACCTCGTTCAATTCCAAGAAAACCCCAGAATGGGTCCCGCGGCACAGCCGGCTTCATTCCCCGAGGGGCAGTGGCGCAACCAAATACATGGGCTTTTTTCTTTCTCCAAACTCTCAGCTTAAGAGACACTGAGGAGCCAGCTGAAGGTGTTAAGGAGTGTTATTTTGATGGGATCTGGAATGTGGAGGCAGGAGCTGGTGACCACAGAAAGGGTAGAGGACTCAGGAGCCCCAGTGACCACTAAGGGCCCATCCTGAGTTCATCTGGTACGCTGACCTTTAGAAGGCATTTGCATCATCCCAGTGCGAAGACTGGTGGGTAGCTGGCTGCACGGGTGAGCTCAGGGGCAGTAGGGGTGTGTGAGCAGTGGGCACCCTAGAGCAACCATCCTACATGCTGAGGTGTGGGGTGAGGAAACTGAGACCGCTCACCTAGAGAGGAGCCAGAGGATGCAGGGACCTGCATTCTCAGGAGGAAGACTTGTAAAGGATTTTAGGGAACAGCCAGGACTAGGTGGCATGAACACATTCACAGCCTCTTGGCCAGCAGTGGGTCAGGCAGGACAGCTACCTGGGGGAGCTACATTTCCAAGGAGTCACATGGTATGTGTTATGAATATAATGCAGAGGCAGGAGTAGGGGGTACCTGACACTCTCATGCCAAGGTGTACCCTTGAGAAAACACACTACTAGACAGACCTGGTATAAGAGAGGTTTATTGGGGGGGGGAGGCGAGGGGAGCTAGGCCCTGGAGGAGAGGTAGAGGCAGACAGAGCCACAAGGCAGAGAAGTGGGGACAAAAGACAGAAAGAGAGAAAGAGAGGCCAGCGGGGAACACAGGGGAACAAAGAGAGAAAGAGGGGGATGAGGGGGTAGAGGTGAGATTCTCTTACAAGCTGCCAGGCCACCCTCTGGTGATGACTTGACTGTTGCTAGGTCCCTGGGAGAAGTCTAGTGGAATTGTTTGTAAACCAATAGTATGAGCACAATGGGACATCTACCCTTCTGGTTTGCCCTCCACTCCCCAGGAAACCACCTGTGCGTCCTCAGCCCCTAGCCACCAATCCCAGAGCCCACAGATTATAGTCAACTGCCTCCATCCAAGATGAAGAGTTCTTATCTTACCGAATCCTCATAGTTGGGCACATCTTTGGGTATTAGAAATAAGTTCAAGGTAGCAAAGAAAAAGACCACCATTCCAACCAGAGTGTCCGGACAAGTCAGACTTTTCTCAGAGGGTTTGCAGTTGGTTTCTAGTCTAACCATGCGAATGACTCTTTTTCCCTCACTGGCTGCCGCTGACCTTACTCACCTGGCTAGTCTGAAAGAACTGGCTCATGGGAAATGACAGAGAGAGGTCTCTGCTCCTGGGGAAAAGGGGTCAATGTTCTAGGCCATCAAACTCCTAGAATGGACTGGTGGGCTTCTGTGTACGTGAAGGTTTTACTAAATGGAGAGGATAAAAGTCTTACAAGGAGAAAAAAAAATTCCTCATCCTAAACACAGTATTATAGTATTGGATAGAAAAAAACTCATACTTGATATTCCTTCCAGTGGAGTTGAGCATTGTGGGCTTCATTTCCAGGAGGCCCAGTGTACCCAGTAGCTGTGTGGTTGTGTAGTTACTATGGTGGCTTGGGCCATGTCTTTGCCCTTTTCCTTTACTGATTAGCTGGAAAATTCAGAAGGCTATCCCTGGAGACAAGAAAGTTGGGAAGCAGCAGCCAGTCCCTCTCAGCCTCTGCACCTAGAACCAATAAAGCTTGAGCCCCAGAAGCCAGGTAGGTCTGCAGATACCAGCCAACACTCTGTGTGTCTGTGTGTGTGTGAGAGAGAGAGAGAGAGAGAGAGAGAGAGAGAGAGAGAGAGAGAGAGAAAGATTGCACCGCAAGCGTCCCAGCAGGAGCCTGAAATACCGTGTGCTGGGAGAGCTAATCATTTGTGGAATGTCAAGCACCATCCACAGAGGCTCTGTGGGGTGGGGGAGGGGACAGCCACATTCCAAGAGGCAGAAGGAAAGAGCAGACTGCTCCGAAAGAACCCTAGCATCAGTGAAAGTGACCATTTGATGTCAGGTAGTGCCCATCCCCAAGGCTACACAGATAGCTGCAATGTCACCTGTTGGGAAGTGACCCTCCGGGGACTCTGAGAACAGTGATAATTGCAAGATGAGAGATGAGAAAGGGAAACACTTTTGGAGTCCCTGTCATGAACTCACACTGTCGGAAAGATAAATGATACATTGTGTCATCTCACAATATCAGAATTTATTGCGGAACAATACATTCACAAGATGTGCAAGCGGCACTTTGTCCGATTACCCCTCCCACCATGCTCTCCTTGATAGTCTAGAATGAGGCAAACACAGGCTTTTATTCAGTCTAATTATTAATATTAATTTTCAGATTATATAGTACACATAGTAAATTAATTACACAAGGGTTAAAAAGGCAAGGAGTTTCAAAGAGGCTTGAGACGCCAAAGCTGGGTAACCGACGGACATATCGACTATGTGGAGGAGAGAGATTAGACCAGCCGGCCCTCTCTGGAAAGGGCCTACAGCCGCTGTTGCAGCGTCCAGCTGTAAGGCTGGAGTTCAGCCATAGAGCCAAGTCCAGCTGTAGATGTGGCAGGGTGGGAGTGGGCACAGAGTCACTGATGGGTTTGGGTGGAAGAACAGCAAGGTCTAGCAAGAGAGAAAACCCAGAGTAGGCTGTGTCAGCAGTGAGGCTGAGCAAAGCAGCAGGAAGCCCGTCTGCCTGCCTGCCTGCCCGCCCTGCTGCAGGAAGCAGCAGGGAGTTCTGGGCTTGTCTGCAGGTTGATGTGCACACCAGGTGGTCAGTAGGGGCTGTCGCCAGGCCTCTGTGAGACAGTTACATCATTTTATATATGTCCAATAAGTTCTCGGCCTGGCTCTCCTGATGTCGTTTCAATATGCTCCTGTACCCAACTGTACTACTTCACCCTATTAGAATCATACAGTGGCCCTCTCTACTCCCAAAGTGTATTTCGTGACTTGTGCCAGACAGATACACCATCATCCTCTGTTCTCAAATGGATCCCAAACTGCTGGTAAAATGGAATCTTTCCTGACAAGGCAAGTCTGAAAGCCATTGTTATACAAACCCATCCTGGGTCCCACTCAATAATGATACCCTGTCCTACATCCAGTAGCCTTGCTCTGGGGGCCAACCCTTAACTCACAGGGTTAGGGGAAATACTCAAAACCCAAACCTTTGTCTATCAGAAGACCCACAGCTATAATCTTAGCACTTGGCACTGAGGCAGGAGAACTGTGATTTCTAGGCTGTCTTGGGGGAGCTCAGAGAGACACAAAGTAAAGGTATGTAGAGCAACTGTTGAGAAATTGAAAAGGACCCTTGGACCCAAAGAATCTCACAGAGCTGATAAAAATGTGAATGCAGAATATACCAAGAACCCTTCAATCAGCACCCAGTTTTCAAATGAAAAGCAGCCTGGGACCTGGAGAGATGGCCCAGTGGCTATGCCCACTGCTCACATAGACCAGAGCTCACTTCCCAGAACTTATGTATTCAGATAGGAAGATCAGTGGGTCTGGCTGGCTTCCAGCCTGGAAGAGACCTTCATCAAAGCAACAAGGTAGAACCTTGGGAGAGGGGTGGGCCCTCAACACTGCACGCACACCATACACACATTCGTGCACCTCATATGCACACACACACACACACTTTTTTTTTTTTTTTTTGGTTTTGGTTTTTCGAGACAGGGTTTCTCTGTATAGCCTTGGCTGTCCTGGAACTCACTTTGTAGACCTGGCTGGCCTCAAACTCAGAAATCTGCCTGCCTCTGCCTCCTGAGTGCTGGGATTAAAGGCGTGCACCACCACGCCCGGCCACACACACCTTTTTGTTTTCCTAAATAAAATATACAAATGACTAATGAGCACATTCCGTTTATATCCAAGGGAAACAAACGGGCAGCAGATAGAGATGGCTCAGAGGGTTAGAGCTTGCCACCAAATGCATCTGCAGGACCCAGGTGCTAAAAAGATAGAATTGGCTCCCACAAGCTCTCCTCCAACCTCCAGAGTGTGGCCTGTTGTACCCTGCTGTGCACAGAAAGATAAAGGGAAAGACATAAATGTGATGTATGGCCAAAGGATAGAAACACCCCAAGCAAGGGTTGGGCCCATCAGCCGCTGAGTGGGTGAGCAGCAGAATGGCCAGTGCTTGCTGAATGTTTTCTTTATGGTATTGGGGCTCCAACCCAGGACTTCATGCATGCTAGACAAGTGATCTTCCACTAAGCTATCCCCTTATCCCAGAAAGGTTAAGGGAGAGAAGTCAGTCTTAGACCACATGGTACAGGATTGTGTTTGCATGACAGCTATGGCAGAGAGTCTATCTGGACATAAAGAGCTGCTCACCTAGGGCCGGAGGAGGTTTGAGAGATTGGGGAGTTGGTCCACTCAGGGTTTCTGTTGCTGTGGTAAACACCATGACCAAAAGCAACTTAGGGAGGCAAGGACTTATTTCAGCTTACACTTCCAGGTTACAGTTCGTTACTGAGGGATGTCAGGAATTCAAGCAGAACCGAGAGGCAGGAACTGATGCAGAAGCCATGGAGGGATGCTGCTTTCTGACTTTCTCCCTGCGCTTTGCTCAGCCTGCTTTCTTTTGCCACCAGGATCACAGCCTAGGGGTAGCACCATGCCCAGGGGACTGGTCCTGCCAACATTGATCACTAATCAAGAAAATACCCCACAGACTTTCTCACAGGCCAGTCTTTTTTTGGTTTTTTGAGACAGGGTTTCTCTGTATAGCCCTGGCTGTCCTGGAACTCACTCTGTAGACCAGGCTGGCCTTGAACTCAGAAATCCGTCTGCCTCTGCCTCCCGAGTGCTAGGTTTAAAGGCATGCTCCACCACTGCCCGGCTTTCACAGGTCAGTCTTAGAGGGGCTTTTCTCAATTGAAGTTTCTCTTCCCACATGACTCTGGCTTCTGTAAGTTGGACAAAATCAAAACAAAACACAACGAAACAGGATAAGAGAGATGGATAAACACACAGGATTTTTCTTGCAGGTGATAGAATATTCTAAAATGGCTTTTATGATGTTACACACAACTGTGAATATACCTCAAGTACAACTGTGAATATACTACACACCACTGGAGTTGTACATGATACTACAGCTCAATAAAGTAGTTTCTCTGACACAAGCTGCCACAATGCCTCCATAAGGATGGCCCTGGTTTAAAAATGGAGAATCACAGGTGTTGGCAAGAACAGGAGACAATTGTAGCCACTTTGGAAAGCTGCCTGTCCCTCCCTGAGGCCAAGCATCTTGACTGCTCCTAGGAGTCACCTCAGAGAACTGAACACATGTCCAAATTCAAGTATGGACGTGAATATCCCCAGGTGCCATCAGTAGATGAACAGGTAGACAGATGCTGTGTTCACACAGGGAGGTTTTATTTAGTTAGGGAAGAAAGGAAAGATTGGTCCAGGCCATGGTATGGATGAGCTTAGAAAGCATTCTGCTGTGGGATGGAAGCCAGAGTCAAAAGAACTAGCATATCATGATCCTGTCCAGAGGAAGACAAACAGCAGGTTAGTAGTTGCTAGAAGCTTGAAGGAGGGTCTGAGGTACAGCTGTGTAATGCACACTGGGTGTCCCATGAAGGTGAGCTCTGTACAAACAGTGGGCGAGGCTGGGTGACATGGTGAGTGGGCTTCCTATCCCCGAGTAGCACAGAGTAAGAGAGTTACCATGGTAAATTTTCTTAGATCTCTTTCTTTGAGACAGGTTGTCGTGCAGCCCAGGCTAGCCTCAAACTCACCACCTAGCCTCAGATGACCTTGAATTTCTGATCCTCATACTATTACCTCCCAAATACAGGGATTATAAGTACTGAATCACACTTTATTTATATGGCTCTGGGGGCAGAACCTAGGCTTTCTGCATACTAAGCAAGCACTCTACCAACTGGGGTTCATCTCTGGCCCGCCTGTGGTTTTTAATGTGCACACACACACCAACTTTTTAAAAGAGATTTTTAATGAACCCGCTAGGTTATTACTATTACTGAAAAATCACCAGAAAATTTAAATTAATGTTTAGAGCATGTGGTGGTTTGAATATCCTTGGCTCATTGGAAGTGACACTATTAGGAGGTGTGGCCTTGTTAGGGGAAAAGTGTCACTGTGGAAGCAAGCAGGGCTCCAGGTCTCATATCTATGCTCAAGTCTGGCCAGTGTGATCCAGACTCTCCTCCTGGCTGCCTGCAGATCAAGAAATAGAACTCTGGGGGGAGATGGCTGTGTGAGGCGGGTACTGGAGGAGAGGGCTGCAATCTGGATTAATAAATAAATGTGATTTAATTAATTAATTAATTAAAAACCAAACTAACAACAACAAAGAAGAAGTACTCTGGTCTACAGAGTGAGTTCCAGGACGGCCGGGGCTACACAGAGAAACTGTGTCTCGAAAAAAAAAAAATGTTGTCATTTACAGAGCTGCGTTGGTCGTGGCGTCTGTTCACAACAGTAAAATCCTAAGTGAGGCTGGAAGATGACTTAGCTGATGACATACTTGATGAGGACTGGAATCCTGGCACCTGGAGGTAGAGGCAGCAGGATCCCTGGAGATGGCTGGCTGCCAGGCAAGGCCAACTCAGTGAGCTCCAGGTTCTCAAAAAATAAGACAAAGAGGGGCTGAGGAAAACCATGTCAGTCTCTGGATCCCACATGCACACGCACAGTCACCTGCACAAACCCGTGCATACACAGTTGGCAGGGAAATGATTCGTCACCGCCACGTGAAGCCTTTAAACATGTTTACATTTAAACACAGTAAAACTTTAGGGAAAGGTTTCCATGTGACAATGATAATAAAGATTCAGAGGTGATGATATCAAAACTTCTCCGAAAAGTACATCTGTATAACAAATCACCTGTGACCTTCACCATAAGAGTGAGTTCTAGTGACTCAGGGAAGGGCCTAGGGAGAAAGGATTTGTAATAGAGCAGGATTCTATTGATGGAGGGTGGGCGCCTCTTTCACAAAGATGGGTGCTATTCACTGGGAGAACAGCTCATGATTAGGGCTTGAAACAAATGTTCAGGACTTGGGGGTCTAGGAGAAGGCTGGCTCCATAGAGCAAGAGCTCCTCTCCAGTTGCTGGACAATACCGACGCCAGTCATTTGGGTGTAAAAAACGTTAATTCCTTCCCTTGTGGGGGCGGAGAGCCTGCATGCTTCACAACTCTGGTTCCCCCAATGGCTTCTTTAAAGCAGTGCCTTCTACACACGTAAACATATACACATAAAAAATATTAATACTTATGGGCTGGAGAGATGGCTCTGTGGTTAAGAGCACTGACTGCTCTTCCAGAGGTCCTGAGTTCAAATCCCAGCAACCACATTGTGGCTCACAACCATCTGTAATGAGATCCGATGCCCTCTTCTGGTGTGTGTCTGAAGACGGCTGCAGTGTATTCCTATAAACAAAAAGTAGATGAATCTTTGAAAAAATTAATACTTAAGAGTCTGAAACGTGGTCATCAACCTTTGGTGTACACCTGTGGGTGCGGCTGGGGTACAGAGGCACCTGAGACAGTGCCCATCAGCCTTCAGTTAATCCCAGGGCCAGGCCTGAGCTGACTCCCTCAGCTCACTGCCTGCTCCTCACCCCCTCACCTATTCTTTCAGCTTGGCTTGAAAGGAGGGATCACATCCATTCCTCTCAGATTCAAAATATAAAAGGATTAGAAAGCCCACCCTTAGGCTGATGGTGAAATTAGCCATAATTACTGACAAGTTGAGTTTGATACCCAATCGCACAGTAGGAGAGAACTGACTCCCACAGGTGATCCTCTGACCTATGGATGTGTGTGTGTGTGTGTGTGTCACACACAGGACAGTGGTGGCGTACACCTTTAATCCCAGTACTTAGGAGGCAGAGACAAGCCGATCTCTGTGAGTTGAAGCCAGCCTCATCTATGATTGAGTTCCAAGATAGCCAGGGCGACATAGAGAAACCCTGTCTCAACAAACAAACAACAAAAAAGTCCAGGCTCCTTCATATGGCCACTGAAGGCACCTCTGGGCATGAGACCCTGTGGACCCAGAGATCTGCACATGTGCAGGACTCTCTGTGGTCGCCCACATCCGGCCCTGGCGTGTCAGCCCTTTCTGGTCTCTGACCAGGGTTGTGTTCTGTAGAAGCCAGCCAGCTGGCAAACCTCCCACCACCTACCCCAGATTCCCCCTTTATCTCCTGCAGCCTCTTCCCAGGAACTTCTGAGAATGCAGAGCTAACTCTGCAGAGGGCTGCAAAGCTTCCAACACAGAGCTCCTGTTTTCAGCCAAGAGGGCCTGACAAGGACCTGCTTGCCCTCTTGTTTCTCAAAGCAACCAAAACCAGACACACAAAACACTCAAAACAGTTGTTTTCACAACATCAGGCATTGGAGGACAGTAATCCCGGGGATGGGGAAGATGAGGTCCAGGCTACTGCTAGCCTGAGAGACTTCTAGACCTCAGAGCAGGAAGGGGACCCTGCAGAGTCCACTGGACTTCCTGAGTAGTCAGCAGAGTATTTTGGGCAGCGAGTTGGTTGCTGTTGGTGGGACAGAGCAGCAAAGAGACCCCCCTCCCCAAGTGTTTCATGCCGGGAGGATCCCTGTCCAGCAGTCATTATGAATTACATTCCACACGTTGAAAAAGTCTGTAGAGGCAGTTCAGTGGCAGAGGATGTGTCCAGAACACAGACCCCATCCTCCTTCCTTCCACCCAAAAACATTGAAAATATCAGAGTCCCAGATTCAGCTAGAGATAAAAATGGTCTGAAGTTCAGCAACAACTTCGGATGAGATTGACAGCTCATTAGGTGTTACAGAAGACCATGGACTCAAAAACCGCGTGCAGTGCAAACTTCAGGGAATGAAACAGAAGGAAAAATTACTTGGGGGGACAAAAGGAAGGCCACTAAAAATACAGTAAATGAAAAGAAAACTGTGACCCAGAATGAATTCAACCAGTGTGAAGTATCTTATGAAAGAGAACAGAGGGAGGAGAAGCTGTTAGAGGAATCTGTGGTAGAGAGTTACCACATTGGGTATGAAGTTAAAATCCAGAGTTCCAAAGAATTTGTTGAACCTCCAGCACAAAACCAGGCAAGAAAAACAGGCCAGCAAAGACTGACTGACCTCCATGCCCGATGACAAGAGTCTAGTCTGTGGGACTCACACAGTAAAAGGAAACTGACTAGAATTCACTCACACAGACACATACACATAGTAAAAATAATAAAAAATAAGACTGTGTAGGGAGGGGCTGGAGAAATGTGTTAGCAGTTAAGAGCACTGATTGCCCCTGCAGAGGACCTGGGTTTGGGTACCAGCATCCATATGACGACTTACAACCATCTATAAATCTAGTTATATACAGAAGATCTGATGCCTCTCCTGACTTCCATGGGCACCAGGCATACATACATGTAAGTAAGACACTCGTGAACTAAAATAAATGAATGTATAAATTCATACATGCATGAATAATATTAGGGCTGCAAAATGATTCATCAGGTAAAGGCACTTGCTACCAAGCTTGAAGACCTTAGTCCAGTCTCTAGATTCAGGTGGAAGGAGAGAACAGTCTCCCACAGGTAGTCCTCTGACCTTTACACACACATTTTGGCATGCATAACCCAATTCCAAATAAATAAGTGGTTGTTTGTTTGGTTAGTTGGTTGGTTAGTTTTTTATTTTGCTTTTGTTTTGTTTTTCCATGACAGGGTTCTTCTAACAGGCAGCTCTGGCTGCCCTGGAACTCTCCATAGATCAGGCTGGCCTCAAACTAACAAAGATCCACCTGCCTCTGTCTCCAGAGAGCTGGGATCATGTGTCACAGCTGCCTAGCCAAAATAAATAAGTGTAATTTTTTTTTTTTTTAAGAACTGACCTAGACCAGGCTTGTGATGCACACCTGGAGAGGCAGGGCTTAAGCATTTTGATCTACATCATGAGTTCCAGGCCTGCTGAGGCTACATACTGAGATCCTGTCTCAAAAGAAAAGGAAGAAAATAAACAAAAACTCAGAAGAAACAACTCAGAAGTCACAAGTTCCCTCTCTGGTCAGTGGTGATTGTTTCCCAAGTGTGTGCATCTGTGAAAATACATCCAAATTCCATCCCAGACACAGCTGTCTCCCACCCTCCATATGACCCTCAGCAGGCACGAACCGCTTCGGATGAAGGAATGTGTGTAAGAGACTGTGTGCCAGCATGCACGAGAGCAGCCGTTAGCGTGGAGTGCCCGTGTGTGCTCATGCAAAGTGAGAATGTACTTGCATATCGGGATGCATGCATGCTGCGAGGGCTCCTGTGGGATGTGAGTAATGCGTGTGCGCACAGATCCAGGTTTGCAGACGTGTGCATGAGAGTGTGGAAGCGCATTTGTGTGCACATGCGCATCTGAATGTCAGTGTACGTTTCTGTGAGTACGTGTGAACACGTGTGTGTAAAGCCGCATGTGTCTGAGTGTGTCTAGGGAGGAGGAGGAGGCCTGAGAACAGCATCTGCTTCCACTCACTCCAGAAGCCGCACGACCCTCAGAACCATGCTGTGGCCTGCTCTCTGTAGAGGTTCCGAGTACAGCTTCATGCCGCCAGGCATGTCCTCTGCTGAGAGCCAGGGTGACGGAGCCACCACCGTCACCATGCCTGCCTTTTGCTATGTAAGATATGTGCAAGTTCATAAGTGTGCATATCTGTGTGTGTGCATGCCAGTGTGCACATGTCACAGCGCATGTGTGCAGGTCAGAGGACAATCTCAAATGCTGGTCCTCACCGTATACCTTGTTTGAAGCAGTCTCATTCAATGCCCCTTAAGCCAGGTCTGTTGGCTTGGGGAGACTGTCTGGTCTCTGCCTCCCATCTTGCTGGAGGAGCTCTAGGATTGCATCTGCAATGAGTCTAGCTTTTGCATGGGTTCTGAGGACTCAAACTCAAGCCCTCACAAAGTGCACAGAAAGCACTGTGGATGTGCAGTTTTACTGGGACTCGGTTTTGTTGCAATAGTGCACACATTAAGGGGTGGCAGATGGCCAAGCAGAGGTTCAAAGAAGCAGTACACACCACTGTTGCTACACATCACATGGTCCCAGAGCATGAGGGCAGCTTGAGCTCCTAGGGCAATGAGTGTGATTCAAGGCACCTTGTCAATGACCAGAGATTTGGGTTCAATGATGTTCTTTCTAACGTGCTAATCATTTCATGGAGTTCCTATTAGTAACAGAACGAAGAAATTCATAAATGAAGATACCCTTCAAATACACCAGGCATGTAGGTGTGTGGCTGTTAGTCTTGGAACTTGATAGGCTTAGAATCAGCACGGAAACAAGCCTCTGAGCATGGTATGAGGGAGTTTCTAGACTAGGTTAGCTGAGGTGGGAAGGCAGAGCCACTGTGGATGGCACTGTGCCCTGGCTGGGGTTCTGGACTAAGTAAAGAAGAATAAGCAACTTGTACCAGCATTCATGCTGCTGTATTCACATCATTTCTTCCAAGAAGATGGATTCTAGAGAGAGGCTAGCTGTGCTAGCTTAATGGAGTAAGGAAGAACCTTGCTCTGACTATGCAGGCAATGTAAGGGTCATTCAGGGCGCTCCTGACTGTGAGGGGCATTTAAATTACTAGCCACCCCTGGTCCTGGTTCTAGAAGCTTGATATGGCCCGGGCCAATAGGTAATGTAGATCGCCAGGCCATTAATCACCTCCAATTTCCAGCTCTCTAGATGAAAACAACAGATTTTACATTCATTCCTTTGAGAAGACAATCCTGTGTGCTTAACTTTTGGTTTTCCTGGAGATCTCTAGGCACAAGAACCTTCATATGGTGCTCCTAACAACCCTCTGCTTCTATTGGGGGGACAAGATCTCTCAGTGAACCTCGAACTTAGCAATTTGGTAAGACTGGCTGGTCAGCAAGCTTTGGGGAATCCTCCTGTCCCCACCTCCCCAGTACTGAGGTTACAGCAGGCACCATCACACTTGACTGGAGAGATAAAAGGTTCTGCTCTTGCAGAGGACTTGAAGTCAGTTCCCAACACCCACATCGGGTGGCTCACAGCTATATAGTTGCAGTGGGGCTGAGGGGGGCTGAGGACTGTGGAATCCATAGGCATTTCCACTCAATGAGCACAAACTCACACACACACATACACACACACACACACACACACACACACACACACACACACACACACGCACGCACGAATAATTAAAAATAAGTCTTTAGAGCCGGGCGTGGTGGCGCACACCTTTAATCCCAGCACTCGGGAGGCAGAGGCAGGCGGATTTCTGAGTTCGAGGCCAGCCTGGTCTACAAAGTGAGCTCCAGGACAGCCAAGGCTATGCAGAGAAACCCTGTCTCAAAAAACCAAAAAAAAAAAAAAAAAAAAAAGTCTTTATAAAGCCAGTAGTGGTGGCAGAGTAAGGCGGATATCTGAGTTTGAGACCAGCCTGATCTATGGAGTGAGTTCCAGGGTAGCCTCAGTTGAGTTTTGATGTAATTATGCTTCCATGTGCACCGGGGATTTACTACACCAGAAAACTGTTTTCTAAACTACACTGTGTTTAAATCTGTTGGAAACAAACTGTCTGGCATCAGACTCCTTAGAAGGTTTGAAAGGTATAGAAGGCATAGAGACAATGTGTGGCCATCCTCAGAACATTATTTTCTTCACTGGAGAACACACAGCTCCAGCTGGGCTCGTGACCCTCAGCCTGGATCCAGATGCCCCCAGGAGAAGCTTTTCTCTGGCCCACATCCCAGGAATCACTGTGTGTGAAGAAACCTCATGCTTCTATTACTTCTATTCAGAGACCCACGGAACCCGTGCCACGCTCTCCGCTGGCCGATTCGGGGTCTTCTCCACAAAGAACTGGACTCTGTGATGACTTGCCGTTTCCTGCTTCTGGTTTGAACTTCTCTGCTCCAGAGATCTCTTTAAAGACTATTTTATTTTACACTGTTTTTAGATAGGGATTCATTATTGTATTCCAAGCTGACCTCAAACTCATGAACTTCCTGTCTCAGTCTCCCATCAAGCCAGAATCTCCTACTGGTTTTTTGTTTTGTTTTGTTGAGACCGATTTTATCTATGTAGTCCTGACTTTCCTGGAACTCACTCTGTAGACCAGCCTCAGCCTCCCAAGTGCTGGTATTAAAGGCATGCGCCACCATACAATATTTTTTATCATATTATTTCCTTTCCCTCAACTCAATTTTATAGAGGAACAATGAATTACAAATAATATATGACATTGTATTTCACCACCACCACTGAGCATCTACCACTCTGTGGGAAAGGGACCAGAGGCAAGACAAAGCGGCTTTCTTCAACAGTAAGACTTTCCACTCTGGGCCCTGGGACTCTGGTAGGATGAATAGAAAGGGCCTTCCTGGCCACTCACTAAAACTACTTTAGGCCTAAACCTGAGTCCTACCTCATCTTAAATGTGTTCTATTGGCAATGACTGGTCTCATTCCACCCAGGGTCTCTGTCCCCACCCAAGGAGTGTAGACATGTGGTCTCACAGATTAGAACACTTAGCCACAGCTGACATTGTACCCACAATTCAATTTTTTTTTTTTTTTGTTTTTCGAGACAGGGTTTCTCTGTATAGCCCTGGCTGTCCTGGAACTCACTTTGTAGACCAGGCTGGCCTCGAACTCAGAAATCCACCTGCCTCTGCCTCCCGAGTGCTGGGATTAAAGGCATGCGCCACCACCCCCAGTGACCCACATTTTCAACAAAGGGCTGCACACCTGCAGGCTGGACCCAGGTAGGACTCCCTGGATATACCCCATACCCAGCACAACACTGCACATCTGTCAGCTGGCTCCACGGGTGACTCTACACCACAGTACTAAGAAAGGAACTGCACACTTGCAGGTTGTGACCCTGTCCACCACTTCCCCCAGCCCCCACACGTCCAAAGAGGTCACAAGGAAAAGTTGCAGCTGGTCTCCACAGGATTGTTTTATTCCACAGACTGCATAGCAGGTTCACAGGCAGCAAGAAAGCCAACAGCCTTTTTATAAAAACATTCATTGTGCAGGACAGGCTTAACAAGGATGGAAAGTCACTTCTTTCTGTGTCCTTGCTGACACCAGACCATGAAGGTGTTATCTGAGCAGGGCTTGAGAAGGTTGGGTTAGGCTCAGGTAGCCCCACCTTGCTCTGCAGTGGTCTTACTCCAGGGGTCTCCCCTTGAGGTTCCTCAGCAGTCAGGGCACCCCTCCCTGCACTGCAATCAACGGGAATCATAAGACCAACAACAGGTGAGCATCAGGACAAGGACTATGTGAGGCACATTTGGGACAAGGAAGACCCAGTATGTTGCCAGGTCAGGAAGGGTCTTCAGTACCACAAGCACATGCCAATGGCTCCGAGACTCTGAGCACCTCAACAGGAAGAGTGAAGCTTTTGTTCTGTGCAAAATCCACATAGCATCCAATCCACCACAGCCACTGTGGCTGAATGCACGTCCCCATGGCAGAGGAAGCACTCACACTGCCATGTACACATTCAAACTCCTAACACTGCTGTGTACACACTCACTGCTGTGTGCACACTCACACTGTGTACACACTCACACTGTTGGGTGCACATTCACACTGCTGTGTACACACTCACACTGCTGTGTGCACATTTACACTGCTGTGTGCACACTCACTGCTATAAATACACTCACACTGCTGTGTGCACATTTATTTACACTGCTGTGGTACATGTATATTCACACTGCTGTGTGCACACTCACTGCTGTGCACACTCACTGCTGTGTGCACATTTATTTACACTGCTGTGGTACACATTCATACTGTGTGTACATTCACACTGCTCTGTGCACACTCACTGCTGTGTACACATTCACACTGCTTTGTGCACATTCACACTACTGTGCACACATTCACACTGCTGTGTACACAATCACACTGCTTTGTGCACATTCACACTGCTGTGCACACATTCACACTGCTGTGTGCACATTCACACTGCTGTGTGCACATTCACACTGCTGTGTGCACATTCACACTGCTGTGCACACATTCACACTGCTGTGTGCACATTCACACTGTATACACATACTCACACTGCTGTGTGCACATTTACAATGCCATGTTACACATTCACACTGTGCACATTCACACTGCTGTGTACACATTCACACTGCTGTGCGCACATTCACACTGCTGTGCACACATTCACACTGCTGTGTGCACATTCACACTGTATACACATACTCACACTGCTGTGTGCACATTTACAATGCCATGTTACACATTCATACTGTGCCCATTCACACTGTGTGCACATTCACAGTGTGTACACATACACTGCTGTGTGCACATTTACAGTGCCATGTTACACATTCACACTGTGCACACTCACACTGTGTGCACACTCACACTGCTGTGTACACATGATCACCACCTCAGCCCAGCACTGTCTCTTCTCCAGGTGGCAGGATTTGAATGTAGAACGCCTCTCAATAGGGTCCTGTGCTTGCACTCTCCGTTTCCAGCTGGTGACACTGTTGGGGGAAGAAGATTGTAGAATCTTTGGGACATATAGGATATATAGCCAGCTCTCAGATACAGGTCTCTGGAGCAAACCTTGAAGAATATGCATCTCTGATCCTGGCTGGGGTCCTCAGCTACCTTCCATCAACAGACACATAGTGGTAAAAAAACCCACCACAGTCTGGCTACCATGATGGCCCATACCCTCTGAAACCATGAGCCCAGATAAACCTTCTAAAAGTTGCTCTGTAGGTGTTCTGACAGTGAGAAAAGTAGCTAACACACCAAAGGGAACTCTGTTGCGGTTTATTTATTAATTATTATTATTATTATCATCATTATTATTGGTTTTGGTTTTTGGATATAATGTTTCTCTGTGTGTAGCCCTGGCTGTCCTGGAACTCACTCTGTAAACCAGGCTGGCTTTAAACTCACAGAGCTCTGCCTCTCTGCCTCTCCTCTCTTCCTCTGCCTCTCTGCCTCTGCCTCTCCTCTCTGCCTTTCTGTCTCTGCCTCTCTGTCTCTCTGTCTCTCTGTCTCTGCCTTTCTGCCTCTCTGCCTCTCTGCTTCTCTGCCTCTGCCTCTAGTGCTAGGATTCAAGACCTTCGCTACCACATCCTGCAGTGGTTTATTTTTGTTTTCACAAACATGGGGCTAGAATTCAGAGCCTCACACATGGTAGGGCAAGTACTCAGCCACTAGCTACACCCTCAGCCATGAAGCTGGATTTTAAAAAATGTCTCGTCCCACAGGTTATGTTAAAAACTCTACCGAGGTTTCTAGATGGAAAAGGACACTTAGGGGTTAGCTCTGCTCTGAAAGCTTTCCAACCAAGGATTGGCCAAGCAGGACACAGCTGGAGATGGGGCAGAAGGAAGCCAGGGAAGGGAGGGGACATAGACCAGTGCATCTCCCTGGTATGGGCTGAGGAGTAGGGAGAGGCATACCACAGCCATGGCTAGGCATCAGTATGGGCTTCAAAGGGAAAGTTTTCCCCTGTGGTCTGACCAGGCCTGATAAACAATGCCTTCAGATCCCTGATCAGCAAGGGGTCTGAGGAACACGGAGATGGCTCTAAGAAGCCCCAGTTTTCCAAACCGCAGAGTGGAGACAGAAATGGGAGAAGCATGTACCACACTAAAGGCTCTCTCATCTTCGGTCCATCGACCCCCCTGGATGGATAAACTGCACAGCTGCCCACAGACTCTGCAGCGAGAAGCTTGTTTTTCTTCTTTCTGACCAAAGGCAGATTTTACTGACAGATTAGCAAGCAGGGGGCTGGGGTGACAGGGAGGTCACCCAGGAGTGCAAAGCTGTGTGAAGCACTGAATCGCCCTAATGAGGCGCCTCTGTTCCTGGGAGCTGGGAGAGAGGCAAATTCAAGAGGAGTCCCTGCAACTGGCTTTAGCAAGGTAGGGCAGTGGCTGCCATCTGGCTCCCAGGAGGAAGCCCTTCCCCCATAAGGGCACACTATTATCCCCCACCCCCGTGACCCTGTGGACACTGAGGCACAGGGCATTGAAGTGGAAACTTCTAGCTCTGGAAAGTTAGCTATGCCAAATGATGTTTTGCTGGGGCACACAGGTGAAAGGATGACTTGTTACAGCAAACACATGAAAGACTGATTTCCTGAAGCAGACACGGGTGAAAGGACGTGTGATGGAGGAGTATAAATGTGACCCCACAGACAGTGGGAGAGGAACACTGAGCATTGGTTTGGTTTGCTCAGCTTCGCTATCCTTCGCTAAAGATGCACATGTATTGGTTTGCCTTACATAGCATTGTCGAGCTCAACTTGTGGTAATGCCGCCATTGAGAGAAGCTCACCCAAGAACTGCTTGTGGGGTTCCTAGGCAGCTCGCCACTTCTGTGGCTCTGGCAGTTTCTTCAGGATTGAACTAGAGCTGCCTGGCGTCTGCTTGCTGAAAGGACTGGACTGCAGCTGCTGGTTCATGCCTGGTGTCTGCTTGCCTAGAGGGCTGCTCTGCAGCTGCTGAGTTGTATTTGGAGTTTATTATGGGACTGAACTGCTGTCCAAAAAGATCAAACTCGCTCCCAAAGAACGGTTGCTGCACAGGTCCACATCCCCCATATCCTAATAATTTTTCTCCTCCATAACTCTGCTGGGTGACGGGCTAGAGGAGAGGTCGAACCCTTATTAAAAGTGGGTTGCAAAAGAGTGTATGGCTATAGGGTCACCCCTAAGTGAGAGTCCTGCAGTCACCCGTCTGTTCTCCCTGCTTCCCTTGAGTACATGGGCACTGACACATCATAAAGCGCTTCACTTCACCTTGGGAGCACAGCTCCATGGCTGCATGCAAACTGCCGTGCTGCAACTGTCCGCTCACAGGTCGCTTGGCTTCTTTAGTTGTGTTTGGTGAGACAGGGCCTCACTCCTGGCTGGCCTGGAACTTGCTATGTAGATCAAGTTGGCCTTGAACTTGCAATGATCTATCTACCTGCCTCTGCTTAGGACTGGGAGCTTGAGCCACCACAGCTGGCTTGTGCTTTCACATACGTAGGGTGCATGTAACAGATAAGTTTGAATTTATTTCCACAAAGAACAGGACTTTTGGTTTTCTCCCAAGCTCAAGTCAAATATCCTAATATATGCAAATGTGTGGTTCAGTGTAGGGGCAATGGGTCTGAGTCCTGCTCCCTGTGCCATCCTAAGCAAGTCACTTAGCTGTCTTAGTCTAACCACCTCATTTGTCCAGGGGTGATAAGAAGCACAGGTGTCACTGTAGATATCAAGTAAAACTGCATGAATTATATCTACTGAAGAGCCTGGTATAAAGTCAGCGCTCAATAAACACCCATAGTAATGCTATTCACAATAAGCAAAGAGTGTGAGATCCTTAGCCAGGGCCAGCTGGATTCTGCCCTCCTCTGATGTGTTGGGGGCTGGAGTGGATGGTTATGGAGGAGAAGGAAGGACAGACAGGGCCCTCTCTTCCTCCAGGAAGGCCTTACTGGCAGATGTACTCACCCATGGAAGCAAGCTGGCTGTAACTCTCCCACAAAGGGGTCTGCTCCTGTTCCTGAGCAACACTCAGGGTTGACTCTAAACCAACTCCCTTCCCAAAGGAAGCAGTGGAGAAGGTATCTGTCTTGTTGTTTTCTAGTAATTTCTTTGGGTCCTTGGCCTGAGCCTCAAGGGGATGGAGGGTCTCTTGGAGGAGCTGTCAGTTCCCTGAGCTTTAGTGGCTCCTCGGTGGAAGGCAGTAGAGTCAGCAAGCCCTGGGGACTCATATAGCAGAGGATGTGCCTGTGTTCTCTACCCAGAGGCTGCTGAATGAAGCTCTACCTAGAACAATCCTCTACTGTCCTGGGGTGACTCAGGGCCCTCTGCCTAGCCCCTGGTGACAGCATCACCTGTGTGAACTCAGTGATCTTTAATGATATTCTTTTTCTCATTTCTTTCAGTGTAGGGAGGTAGAGGAGGAAATGAGGCAGGAGAGGTGGGAGACACTGGTCAGGGAGGGCCTGGGTCTACAGGCAGGGGCAGGGAAATACCTGGGCCGCCATCTTATCTGGAAAACCCCCCTCAAGGAGCCTTTCCTCTCTCAATGGGGAACAGCGTTGGCATTCGAGGATGTGGACCCCTTTATCAGAAACCCCACTGCCGGGGTCTCCTCCTTGAGCAGGCTCCTCTGGTCTACCATTCCCGGGAACGTGTTCTCCAGATTTACGCCCAGCTCCAAGGCGGACCTAATGTCTTGGAGAAGACCTGATGACAGGGAAGCTCTATATATTTGCTCCGGGAGCCGCGAGAAGGCAGAGGCTGAGTGATATCCTGCAGGGACAGTCGTTGTGTAGTGCCGCTGGACCCTGACAGCTTCTTCCAGGTCTCCATTCCCGGGATTCCTGGGGCATGACTCCACCCCTCTCTATCACCTGGCCCCTCCCTCCCAAATCCGCCCGGACTCTTCCTCTTAGCCACGCCCCTCCCTTCCCTTGGCCTTCCTCTGCCCCACCCCCAGCTCCCCCACGCCTCTTTCCTCCGGACCCGCCCCTCCTCTTCTCGCCCCCACCGCTTCCCAGCAAGCTCCGGCCCTGTCCTTCCTCTTCTCCCCCACCCCGCCCTTCACCCCTTTTCCCATCCCGTTTTTCATTCTCCCCTCCACCCCCCGCAACCCCTCCACCTCGCCCCTCCTCTCGGGCGTGGCCCCCTAGCAGGAGAAAACACCCTGCCTGCGTCCTGCTCGCGGGCGCCCTCGTGTGGCCCTGGCCCCGAGGCGGCGGCTGCTCTGGCTAGGCTTTGGCATGGAAGGGAGTTGGCTTCCTTGCTCCAGCAGGCTTCCCCCTGCCCGGTTGGGGCCGCCAGCCGGTGAGAGGCCTAGAAAGCACTCCGAGGTCCGCCAGCACTCCGCTTTCTGGATATTTATTGCCTCCGTGGGTCGCACGTACCCAGTTGGGACTAGAAGAAGTTGAGCACCCGGCGGAGAGACTGCACGCGTGAGCTGTGGGCCTCCCAGTCGGAGAAGCTGCGGAAGTCGCCTCTCTCCACCACGTACATGCGGCCGCGGTAGTTGGGCTCCTCATAGAGGACCCACCTGAAGGGCAGAAGAAGAGCGGGTCACCCGGAGGGAACCACGCGAGGCTGCTTCCCCGGCCCCGCCCCCGCCCCTCAGTCCTAGCTCCTCACTGCCTTGATTGACAATGCCTAATTCGGGCATGGTGCTGGGGTTCGGCAAGATGGGGACTGCCCAGTAATTGACTATCCCACGACAAGAGCAAGAGCGACTCGGGGATGCACTATACCCAGTCACCCACCAAAGGGCCATTTTTGCACAGAGTACCCAGGACTCCTGACACAAATTGGGGACCGTTCCCACTGTGTATCCATCCACTCAGCCAACAGCCGTGGCGGCGTATGTGATGTGCTCTAGTGGGCTGTGCTGCCTGCGTTGTACAGAGGATCTGGAGCCGGCAGGACTAGAGGTCTGACAACGGCCCCCTTCTGTTGAGGGAGTTGCGGGGAAGGTGTGCACCAGGTGCCTGTCCTTTACAACCCAGTGGACCAGGGAATCAGGAAGATTAACTGGGAAGATCGGGTGGGTGGTCTCTTCCTGGGAACAAACATAAGGAAGAGGTTCTCAACAAGTATAGAGGTGTCAATGTGGGACCCAGGAAGAGTCGTCGCGTGGACGTTCTCACTTGGGGCTCAGGTTTGGAGGCTGGCCTAAGGGAGCTAGGCAGTCGCCAGGCCTGTCTGCACCAGAGAACTGGAACCACCTTGGTCAAGAGCTGTCTCTGCACTTGGGTCTTTACCTCGGGCTCTCTCTTCCCCCTCTTTCACCAGTGTAGAAAACAGCCTTTCTCTGGGGCATGGTGGTCTTCGGAAGCAGGACTCCCTCAGGCGTGCTCGGGTTCTCAGGGTCTCTGAGATTCCTGAGATCCAGGTTGCAGTATTACTCTGACCTCTCAGGAGACATCCCTCCCACGATGTGCCTTGACAGTTCTTACTCACTGGTCCCACTCTTCTCAAGTTCCCTTTCAGGGAGTGTCCTTGGCCTTTCTGCTTGCAGACAGCTCAGCCCAGAGAGAGAGAGAGACCACTAAAGGCCACATAGCCCACTTCCTCAGCTCTTCCACTCCAAGTCATCGTAGGCCCCTCCCTTCCTCATCGTGACCCCTCACCTGGTTAATGGTGCAGTCTGACAGTAGGGTTAGGGGTTGGAAACTAAGGGGTGTGTGTGTGTCATGCTGGAGACAAGCAGATCACTTCCTTACAACCACAGCCTTCCAGCACATAGCTGGAGTCTACTGCCCTGAGCCATCTTGGAGCTCTTGTGGACATTCCGAAAGGAAAAGGGACCTGGCTGGCATGACAGCTAATCCCCTGCGTCCTTGCTCGCCTAGCTGCAACTCTTAGAGGAAAGCAAAAGAGAAGGGGTCTCTGGGGAGGTGGCTCAGCAGATAAGAGCACTGGCTGCTCGTCCAGAGCCAGGTTCAATTCTCAGCACCCACACTGCAGCTCTCAACTGTCTGTAACTCCAGGTCCAGGAAATTTAGTGCCTGCTTCTGACCCACCGGGCATGCATGTGATACACAGACATGCATGCAAGCAAGACAAATGTATGGAAATAAAAATCATTTTTTAAATTTAGAGGGGGGTGCACTCAGTCGATTGGAGTGCTGGGGGATGTCCCTGCTTTTTCTGATATGCCTCCAAGGACACAGGTATGAGGGACCACCGTTCACTCCTGAGCTGGGATGGAACCCACAAGGAACAACTCTTAGCACAGGGAGGAGGTTAAGGAGCCCTGCTTTACTGCGGCCGGATCCCAGAAAGGGCTCCAGGGACCCAGGACATCACTGTTTGCGAAGCTACTTCTGCACAAGACTTATATCACATAGGAGTTAAGGTTATCAAAGATAAGAACACTCTGGAGCCACCATCTTGGCCTCAACCTCCTGGAAAGTGGAGATTAAAGATTATATTCTCTTCCATTCAGTGTCCACTCCTGCCTTCCCTCCCTCAGGCTCCCAGGGTTGCTAGGAGGATTATGTCTTGGATCTCATGACATCTCCCATACAAAAGTATGCCTCTGGCCTCATGAGACACAATTTAGCCTGGGAATTTCTCAAGGCAAATTGTTTTGGACTCCTACCCCTGGACTCTCAGGTATCTTCTGCTTGGGGGGGGGGGTTGTCAGGTAAGATGGTAGCTAGGGCTCTGCTTTGAGCACATTTTGTCTCCCTTCAGCCTTCCCTTGACCCCCTCCCCGAAGGGTCTTGATTCTGAACCTCAGAAATCCCATAGGAGCTGAATCCTTACACCAACTCTGTGCAGGGAAGCTGGGATCCTGTAGGCCTCTTCTGCTGGGGGAAGAGGAGGTTGAAGGGTGCCCAGCTCTAGAGTGGAAGGGGCTCCCCTAGGCTGCAGTCCCAGCAGGGCTTCTGCTGTGGAAAGGCTCTGAAGTTAACTGCAGTCAGTTTGTGCTTCTATAAAATGGTGATGGCGGGGAAGATGGGAAGAGAATGTTGAATGTTCAGCCCTATCTGTGTGTGCACAGGCGAGGGCAGGAGGAACCCCAGGTGAGGTGTACCTGCATGTGCACAATGGACAGGTGCCAGGAAGCTGCCCCACAAGGCAAGCACTGGGTCTGACAGCGGCTTTGGACTAACAAAGCCAGGCACAATTCCCAGACACTTTCATCCATCCTAGGAGAGCTCCAACAAGTTAGTGTGGGCTGTAAGCCACCAGGCAGAGAGGTTCAGGCCCAGGGTTATCTGAGCTGAGAAGATGGACCTTCTCAGAGCAGGTGACGCTGCTGTGTAAGTTGGTACCCCAGGAAGCTGGGGTTCTTGAGTCACCCACAAGGTCTGATGGCTATCCACCCTACCAAGCCTGTCTGGAAGCCCCAGCTGTACTCACGCTCCGTCCCCATACACCTTGATGGCGTTGACACAGCTCTTGGCCCAGCCTCGGCTCTGCAGGAAGGGGCAATCCTCCACGAACTCTAGGCACTGGCCTGTGAAGTTGCAGCCCTCGAAGATGTCTATGCGGAAATGCTCTCCATGCTCCAGGACAGGTGGGGAAGAAAAAGCAATATTCTGAGTTTCTCCTCCCCCCATGCATGGGTGGAAAGGAAAGTGGAACACTCCTGGCCCTGGGCTGGACTAGAGAAACAGTTCTCCCCATCCCAGCACACACACACACACACACACACACACACACACACACACACACACCACACTGGTTTTCTTCCATGAGTCCATGAGATGTGGTGGAGAAAAGGTTCTATTACGACTAAGGACCCAAGATTCAGTGAGGGCAAGGCTGCCTAGAAACCAGCTCACTCGCCAGAGCTGGGGGGTCACTGGCTCCCCTCAGGCATCAGCTTAGGGGGCTCAGGCCCCAGCTTTGGCTTCTCACCCTCAGTTTCAGGCCACGGGCAGGCCTCCAAATTATAATATTTTAAAAGTGTAATCGAATCCTTTAGGAACACTACGCCAAGACAGCTAAAACAATGCCTCTCATTTGTTAAAGTCTCTATTGGCCCCAACACCATAATTCACTAGCACCAGTACACACACCTCCCTGGGTGATCCAGAGGACAGAGGGGGACCCTCTCTCCACTGGCCAGGTGCCTGTGAAGCCTGGGGTTGCTCTGACAAGAACAGTCTTCAGAAGACTTCTTGTATATTTTTCATATAAACAGCATTATGCAGAATCTAGAGCCAACTATTCCACCAACTCTCTCCGAATGCCTACATCCTGGCAGAGATGCTAGGAATGCATTTTTTCAATCAAACGTGCCAGAGCCCAGCTGATTCTGTAACCGATATAGAAAAGAAAGGGCCCGCCGCCCCGTACAGAGTGGCCCCTATCCAGACATCTCACATATTAGCCAAAGTGAGGCATCCAGGATGCTCTGGCAGAGTGACTTGCTTATGAGAGCTGCCCACACTGGTCTGAAACACCCACTTCCCACCCAGAGGGCAACACTTGGAGCAGGTCTCATACCTGTGACCTGAGGAGCCCTCTTTCCTCAAATCCCACCCTAAGGAGACCCAACAGAAACTGGCAGAGTCTCCATCCAGGGTTGCAGTACAGCCATCTGTGCAACTCAAGAGCGCTGTCCTCCAGACTTCTTCCCCTGGGCACTTTGGCCTCCTCCATGGTCCATTCCAAGTTCAGAGTGTTGAAGGCCACCATAGTGATACCTGGGTACGTATTCATGCTCAAAGCATCCATAGTGTGTGTGTGTGTGTGTGTGTGTGTGTGTGCATTCATGGGCATGGGAGTACACCCAGGCACACGTGTGAGCTGTGTGCAGGGCTGGGGTTGCAGGTGAGCTGTCACATCTGCTGCGTGCGGTGCTAGATTCTGAACTCAAGTTCTCATGCTTGTACAGCAGACATTTACAAACATCTCCCCAGCCTGTAGTTTTACTTTTGATGAGGGCAACCCTATTCAGTGACAATCCAAACATATTTCCAGCCTTTGAAATTTAGCTGCATGCTTGGCTCAGAAATGTAAAAGAATTCCTCGGCAAGTCCTAGGGGCTCTTGTGTTCTATCTCTGACCCATCTTGTTCTTCCCAGCATCTTATCTCATGCCAGGGTGAGTCTGGACAGGGTCCTCTCAATTTTAAAGATTTTATTGTTGGGAGATGCTCGTGCTTCTAATTAAGCACCCATGTGACCTTCCACTACTTGAGCTGCTGGTCCCCTCCCCCCCCCCCCCCCCCCCCCCCCCCCCCCCCCCCCCCCCCCCCCCCCCCCCCCCCCCCCCCCCCCCCGTGGAGTATCTCACTCACCATGCCCACAGGCCGACAGGAGCCCATGTGGTCATTGTGGCCATTCCAGCGGAAGAATTCAGGGTAGTCACCATGCTCCAGGATGAACTGCTGGCCTCGGAAGTCAGGGTGATCAAAGCAGACCCAGGCTCCGCTCTCCACACGGATGGAGTTCACTCTGTTCATAAAGCCTCGGTCCTGGAAGTTGTCACAGTCCCCAAACACCTCCAGCTTCCGCCCTGTGAAATGCTTGCCCTCGTAGAGAGTGATCTGGAAAGGCCAGCTGAGAGGTCAGGAGCAGGGGATTCTCTACTTCTGGGCCCCAGCTGAACTACACACAACACACACACACACACACATGTGCCACCACATGTATGCATGGGTGTACTTAGCATTTGTTGTTAAACATAACACTCACAATATCATTAAAGGACATGTTTTTTAAGGCATAAATGTCCTGGAGAACAAGTCATCATAACAACATTATTCTTCAAAAAGTGAAGTTCCTAATACTGAAATTCCAACCATTCAATAACTGTTTGGTTCTAAAGAACTGTGGTCCCAGAAAGATCCTGTGTCAGGGGCTTCTCTACATCTAGACCCCAACCTCCTCCACGATACCCAGACTTTCATTCCTTCCCATTACAGTGGATGCCTGACAGTGCTGATGGGGCAGAGAGTGAATGGGCAGCGGCCAGCTGGCTGTTGTCAGACATCACTGGGCTCACAGTGGAACAGACACATTGCCCAGCTATCTGGGGACAGGGGTATTGGGGGGTGGGGTGGGCAGAGTGTCACTCACCCCTTTGTCTTCTCTACTTCACCCACACTTTTTTTTGAGAAAGGTTTTTTGTTGGTCTTCATTTTTGTTTTGTTTTGTTTTGTTTGTTTTGGGTTGTTATTTGAGACAAGGTTTCTCTGTGTAGCCCTAGCAGTCTTAGAACTTGCTCTGGAAACTGGAATGGAACTCAGAGATCCCCCTGCCTCTGCCGCTGTGCACCACCACTGCCGGGTTTTGGAGACAAGGTCTTAGCTATCCCAGATTGGCCTGGAATTTATCAATAGCTAGGAATGACTTTGAACTTTTGATCCTTCTGCCTCCATTTCCTCAAAGCTGTGACTACAGCCAAGTACCACAGTGCCTGGTTTATTCAGTACTGGGGACAAACCCCATAGCTCTGTGCAGTTAGTTAAGCATTCATCAACTGAGCCCACTTGGTAAGAATTTCTGAAGGCCAAAGAGTTTTGGACACTACAAAAGGTTAAGGGTAGCCATAGTGGTGGGTGCCCTCCCTGCATAAAGCAAGTCTGCTAAGGGCCTCTAGAACATTCGGGAAGATCTCAGCATTCAAAGGATTTGGAGGTTCCCTCCAATTTCCACAAACTTCAGAGAATCAGCCTCAAGTCAAATGGGGAAAGAGCTTGGAAGGTGGGGGTCAGAGGCCTCATTTAGACCACCCACCCTGTAGTGAGGAAGGGTGAAGAGGCTGAAAAAAATGCTGAACCATGTTGGCTACCAGAGATTTACCACTCTAAGCCAGAAACACCGGGCTTGACCAAGCTCCTCCTGTCTTGGGAATCCCTTAAGAGAGGGTTGGGGGAGAGGGCGACCCTCCTACCCATCTACTTCATACACGCCCTCAGCCAACAGAGGGAGCTTGCCCCATCTCGTTAAGAAACAAGTTTTGCTTAACTTTGTCAACCCCGAAGAGCATCTGAGGTCAGTCTGTACCCTCCCCACTAGCGGAGCTCCTCCCCACTAGCGGAGCCTCCCCACTAGCAGAGGCTGCTGGGGAACTCACCTTTCCCGAGCGTTGCGCCATGGTGTATCGCTGGCCACTGCGAGACCCGGTATATACTCTGTGGCGCCTGCTGGCTCAGCGCCGCCAGGGACAAAAGATTTGCTTGGCCCGGCACCCGCGCGTTAGTGCTGTCGGGCGTGCTAAGCCGGAGCCCTGACCCATCCGCCGCCCCTGTGTTACATATAAGTGACCAAATCCTCCATGCCTCTTGATCTGATCCTTCCTGCCCAGCCCATTGCTGCCCTGCTGAGTCAGGGCCTCAGAACCCTGGCTCGGGAGGGTCTCTTCAACCTCTTGTTTTGCCTCCCCTCTGCCATAGCGGTGGCCTCCCAGATTGTGCTCTGACACTTAGCGCAACCATCAGTCCTATGAAGATCCCAGCTGCACACACACACAAACACACACACACACACACACACACACACACACACACACACACCCGTTGCTTGCATTAGGGGACTTTCAGTACTTTGTGCTGAGTGTTTCAGTATCTGAGCCCTAACTCTAGACCACCTGGGATGCCAAGAATCTGTTTATAGGATGATGTGCCCACTAAACTGAGGTGTCAGAATTTGCCAGGCCCACAGGCATTTGGAGTCTATTGAAGCCTGAAGAGCAAGCACTACAAACTGCTGTGAAGCTGGGGAGCTGGGGAGCTGGGGACAGACTCTGAGATCAAAGGAGAGAGCCACTCCAGGGGCCTGCACTCTGCACTCTGGGCCCTCTTACCAGCAGAGTATAGATAAGACTTCCTAGGACTGAGACAGGGGCTGGGGAGTCCCGGGGAGTGCCGGGAATTCTAGAGCAGAGGGATGACTCTTGGGTGTTTGCTATGGGAAGTTACTCAAGGCAGACAGTGAACTCCGTGACACTTTCTTCTGAAGGAACAGCCTACTGCCTTCACCAGCACCCACACTACAAAGCAGAGAAAATTGTTTGTCTTTATGAAGGCATAAAACTGAAACAGCATTCTGCTAGTCTAGAAAAGTGTGTGTGTGTGTGTGTGTGTGTGTGTGTGTGTGTGTGTGTGTCTAAGACAGCCTCTCCTGTCGGTCCTTGACCAACACCTTGTTAGGGAAAATAGGGTCTCTTGCTTCTGGCCTAGCAATATCTGGGGGTTTTCCTGTCTCTGCCTCCTCTCTGGCAGTGGGATTGCTGGGGTTCCAGATGTTCAATCTCCTGGCTCCACGTGGGTTTAGGGAACTGAACTCAGGCCCTCCTGCCTTCCTAATGTGAGGGTTCTCTAGAAGGCAGAACACATACTGTTGGGGTCCAGGAGTTGCCCCACCAAATCACACAAACACCTCTCTCAGTCAGACAGGGATGGTTTATTAAATGCACACCCTAAAACTGGGATTCAGCTTCTCTGTTGCTCCCTCGGCTGCCGACATCAGAATCCGGTTCCTTGGCCTTCCAGTGTGTACTGACGGCTAGCGTCTTTCTGGAAATCTCCTCTAGGCCTTTAGCAGTAGATTGGGGCCATAGTTCAGAATTTGGGGGCTGAGGTTACAAGCCCAAACATCTTTCTCTGTCAGCCTAGAAGGGCTAAAACTGTAAAACCCACAGTGAGCTCGTATGCAGGTTCTGAAAGTACTCTGACTCAAGCCATTTTAGACATGACAGTTCATATTGACCTTTAATTTGATGGGTCCTATGTGAAGCCCTGTGGAATTTCTTTTCTTTTTTCTTTTTTCTTTTTTTTTTTGGTTTTTCGACACAGGGTTTCTCTGTGTAGCCCTGGCTGTCCTGGAACTCACTCTGTAGACCAGGCTGGCCTCGAACTCAGAAATCCGCCTGCCTCTGCCTCCCGAGTGCTGGGATTAAAGGCGTGTGCCATCACACCCGGCCCTATGGAGTTTCTTAAGATTATCAAACCTCATAACAAACAGAACACAACAGGGCATGTCAGCATGACATTGCTCCGAGTCAAGTTATTTTTCTGTGTCAGTGACTGGCAGGCATGTTACAGCAACAATATGAATTGCTGGCAGGCCTGGTACAAAGTGGCTACAGCTATGCTGGCCAGGACAGGCCTCAATATATACCACATACACACACACACACACACACACACACACACACACACACACACAACGAGAGGCTCTATTAGTCTGGCTGGATAGTCTAACAATGGCTATCTTCACACTGGAGAGTCTGAGGGACAATGGCTCTCAGTCCACGAGGCTGACCATTCAGCAGCTCCAATCTATTCATTAGAGCTGGGCCACCACTGGAAGGGACCACCTACATCTGGGTGAACCTTCCTGTTTCAGTTCATGTAATCAAGACAATCTCTCCCAGGTCTGTCCAGAGGCTTGTCTCCCAAATGGGTCTAGATCCTATCCAGTTGACAGTCAGTATTAACCACTATCCCACAGGCAAGAGCTTTGTCCTGAGCCAGCTCTGTAGCCTGGAAGTTTTATAGTACACCTTAACCCAGATGGTAAAGTTACTCATTTTCTTCTCTTTATAAATGAACCTGGCATTTGAAATTGGAAGTCTCGGGTGACAGCTAAGGTTAGACCATTTCCTGTGATACCAGGGAATGGAATCCTGTCTTATTCATGGGCCTGGTCAGTGAGACAAGTACCCTGGCTGAGGTAGACTGGCAAAGGCTTATTTAGCCCATTAAATATATTTGCATGTGACTGTAGCTAGCTCAGTGGCAGAGGGCTTGCTCAGTATGCACAAGGCCCTGAGTTAATTCCCAGCACTGCCAATCTTCATGTACATTTGCACACATTTGAAAATATCAGACATTGATTCTGAAAGAAGTGGGTGGATAGAGAGAAAGCCTCTTAGTTACAACAGAGAAAATTTGTTTTAAAAAAATCTTCTTTCTTTCTTTCTTTCTTTCTTTCTTTCTTTCTTTCTTCCTTCCTTCCTTCCTTCCTTTCCTTTCTTCCTTCCTTCCTTCCTTTCTTCCTTCCTTCCTTCCTTCCTTTTTCCTTCCTTCCTTCATTCCTTCCTTTCTTTTTTTCTTTCTTTCTATTCTATGTGCATTGGTATTTTACCTGCATGAATGTCTGAGGGTGTTGGATCCCCTGGAACTGGAGTTACAGACTGTTGTGAGCTGCCATGTGGGTATTGGAATTAAATCTCTAGACTTTAATTTTTTTCATGCTTTCTTGGAGACAGAGTCTAACTATGGTAGCCCTGGCTGGCCTGGAATTCACTCTATAGAGCAAGCTGGCCCTGTACTGAGTCTTCCTTGCTCTGCCTCCCAAGTGCTGGGATTAAAGGGGTGTCCCATTCCCTTGCTGGACATTAATTTTAGAGCAATTCCAAGGTCCCAGAAATTGAGTGGAGACTACAGAGAGCTTCCTAGTGCTCACCTGACCTGCCACCACACCTCTGCCATAGTGACAAATGTTACATACCACTGTCATTCAGGCTTGACGTTTACATCCAGAGTTATCTTAAGCATTATATGTTTAAGACAAAAATGTTCAAAGAGCTCAGAACGTGGCATCATTCTAGATATGTGGTTCTCACCACTTCAGGCAAAGGTGGTGATGATGGTGATGAGAATGATGGTGGTGATGATGATGATCGCAGTGATGATTATGATCACAGTGGTGGTGGTGACAACGACGATGATTATAATGATGCTGATTGTGATGATGGTGACGATGATTATGATGATGGTGATTGTGATGATGGTGGTGGTGATAATGATGACAGTGATGATTTGGATTTTTGAGACAGCCTCTCTCATGTAGTCCTGGCTGTTCTTGATCAGGCTGGCCTCAAACTCATAGAGCTCTGCCTGTTTCTTGAATGCTGGGATTAAAAGCATGTCCCACCATGCTGGCCAGGGGACGATTCTTTTTCAATATTTTAAAACTTAGGTGCCTGAGGAGCACACCTTTAATTCCAGCACTTGGGAAGCAGAGGCAGGTGGATCTCTGAGTTCGAGGCCAGCCTGGTCTACAGAGTGAGTTCCAGGACAGCCAGGGCTACCCAGAGAAACCCTGTCTAGGAAAACTTTTTTTTAAAACTTAATTTTCTGTGCATGGTGTTTTGCTTGCAAGGCTGTCTGCCTGTGTATGCTTGGTACCTATAGAACCTATAAGATGGTGTCAGATCCCCTGGAGCTGTGAGCTGCCATGTGGATGTAGGAATTGAGCATGAATCCTCTGTGAGAGCAGTCAGTGCTCCTAACCACTGAGCCATCTCTCCAGCCCTGCCAGGAAAGAAGGATTCTCGACTTTACTGCAGAAAAGAATTTCAGGATGAGCCGCTATGAGGCAGAGCTGGAGTCTGTTAGGAAGAGAGTTCAGTCACAGGGGAGATGTAAGAGAGGAGCTGTGGAGAGAAAGCACCTCTCAGCCTGTGCAGCTTCCAGAGACGCACACCGAGTGTCTCAGCAGGAAGCCCTAAGGTTCTTAAAAAGAGTTGATTTGCATGCTAGTGGAAAGTAACACCTGGTGTGTGTGTGTGTGTGTGTGTGTGTGTGTGTGTCTGTGTACATGCACACGTGAAGGTTGGAAGAGAATGCTGGATCCTCTAGACCTGGAGTTACAGGCAGTTGTGAGTCACCATGCAGGTATGGGAACTGAACCCAGGTCCTCTCTAAGAGCAGTAAGCACTCTTAACCACTGAGTCAACTCTCCAGCCTCATGTATACAAGTTCTTTCTTTCTTTCTTTCTTTCTTTCTTTCTTTCTTTCTTTTCTTTTTTTGTTTTGCCCTGTGTATCCCTGGCCGTCCTGGAACTCACTCTGTAGGCCATCATGGCCTCAAACACAGAAATCCTCCTGAGTGCTGGAATTAAAGATGTGTGCCACCACTGTCCAGCTTCTGCTTTTAATTTTAAAAGAGGATTTTAATTATGTGCATTTGTGCATGGCTTTGTGCGGGTGTGAGTGCAGTGCCCACACAGGCCAGAAGAGGGCATCAGATCCTCTGGAGCTGGAGTTACAGGTGTTTGTGAGCCACCTGGTGTGGCTGCTGGGAGCCTAGCTCCCCTCTCTGCACATCTCTTAGTAGCTAAGAGCTCGGTTGAAAGGTTCCTAAGGGAGCCTCCCACCACCTCCTTCCCACCTTTACCATTGTGAGATTCTAGGGGCAGTTCCTCCTACAAAGGCTTTGTTTATGGTTGCAATCTGATAAGGGAGAACCATGACTCTGAAAGGTTAGCTGAAGTGTTAAGACATGCCTTTTCCAGTAAATGGCTGTTCTTGTAAGGTTCCTAGAAAATTGCAGGTTTATAGCTGGGGAGAACAAAGATACTAATTGTGAGTCTTGAGGTAGTAATTGAGTTTCTTTAGGCCTTGGTTAACGGCAGGTTCACTGCTGTCTTAGACTTCTCTTTCTCTCTCCCTCTCCCTCTCTGAAAGGAATGTTGTCTCTGTTAGCAGCCTTCAGGAAATGCTAAAGGTGCTGGAATTCTTGCTCCTCAGCTGTTGGGAGGCCTCCACCAGACTCCAGTCCTGGCAGCTCCAATCCTTTCCTATGGCCACACAATTTCCCCTCTCTCCTGCCTCGCGCTGTTGTACAGTAAAGACATGTTCCAACAAACCCAGCAGGGACCTGCAGACACAGGATTCTGTTTCTCAGAAGAAGAATGCAGCTTCCTTGTGGGTGACTTGGTGCTCCTTTTGAGGACACTATCCCTGCTGGCCTCAGGCCGTCTTCCAGTCATGCTCCCTGGAGGCAGAGAGCCATGGGTGGAGCAGGCAGCCTACATCCCAAGTGCAAGAAGACCCAGCTCTTGCAGGCTGAGGCAGGATGATAAGAATTCAAAGCTAGCCTGGGCTGTATACAGTAAGCACTAGACCACACACACAGCAAACTGTCTCAGCAAGGGACCTAAAGTCAGGACAAGGTCTCTGTACAGACCTGGTTAAGATGAGGTTTATCTCTTAAGCCTCCATACACACCTTAGAAATATTCACTCTGATTTTATCAGTCTCCCTAATAAGAGCTCACATGTCAGTGAAACATGTTTAATGTTTGCCTGAGGTACATGTGTGCTCACCAGGTGCCCGTAAAAACCAGAAAGAGGAAGGATGTGGAAGCCCTGGGGCTAGAGTTACAGATGGCTGTGAGCCACCATGTGGGTGCTAGGAATCGAACCCAGGTCCCCTGGAAGCTCTTAACCACTGAGCCATCTCCACAGCCCTCCTATTATCTTCTTGTGTAAACTCATTCTCCTGAAAGGCCAGCCTGAGGAGAACGCAGGGGTTTGTTCCTGTGTTTGAAGAATGGCACTGGTGGGGTGGTGAACTGTGCACAGACAGCCTGGTCTCCCGTCGAGCACAGGCCTTGAATCCCAGTGACCCTAAGGGACAGCAGGTGTTTGGCCACGCCCCCTGGACCCCTGGCTCCTGTCACAGCTACAGACTCCCGCAGCCCCCTGCAGAGAGGTGTGTGTGTCCATCAGTCCTGGAGGCAATGTCTGAGCTCCTGGTATTCGGTCTGGACTCTACCCCCACAGTTACCTGGCAACAGCTAGGATGGCCCAGCCCCTATAAAAGAGGCTGCTTGCCCCTTCCTCTCTTATCTCTTGTTCTCTATCTCTTACCCTCTTGCTCTTACTCTCATCTCTTCCCTCCCCCTCCCCCTAACCCCCTTCCACATGGCCATGGCCACCCTCTGCTTCTCTACTCTTTCCTTCTCTCTGCCTTTCTACAATAAATGCCTTAAAACCATGGACTGCCTCTTCCCATCAGGATCCTCCCTGCTGGAGCAATGGAACAGGTTTTCCTTTAATCATGTGTCTAACCTCCCACCAGGAAGCCTCGCTGTGCTCCAGCCACTGCCGCTAGCAGCCAAACCAAGCCGCCCCGCAGAGCTAGCAGCCTGAGCTAGCCAGACTCTCTCCTCCCCGCAGTAACCCGCCAGAGCTCTCCTTCCTGCCCTTTTTCTTCAACCCCAGGCCACTTCTGCCCGAGGGTTCCCACTTTGTTCTCAGCTCTTCCTCGACATACAGTGGGGTCAGTGCCCAGCGGTCTGTAGTGTCCGAGAGTTGGAGCCCAGCTCTGGCAGTTCTGCGGGGACCCCAGACTATGTCCTTTCCCACCCTTGGTGCGGGATCCCACCGCTCCCCACAGTCCAGGGCCCGCTGGGCAGTTCTGTGGGGTTGCATGCAGTCAAACGCCTCATGTCCACCTTGCCCAGTGGCCCTAGCCCCGAGCAGACGTGGGACCCCTTTTTTTTGCCCCACAGGCACCCACTGTTGTAATATTTGTGTGAATATGTTCTGCTCTTCCTTGCCTCTCCCGGACTCCATCCTCTGGTTGCTACAGGACAGCCTCCCTGGAACTATTCATAATTTTCCTGTGTTCACAGTTTGCTTTTCCCACAATTCAGATAAGAATTAGCTGTAGCTAAGTTACCTTTCAGACTGGGTTTTGTTTTTGTTTTTGTTTTTGTTTTTGTTTCTTTCCTGAGACAGGATCTCACATATCCTAGATTGGCATCAAACAAGCTATAAAGCAGAACTCATGATCTTCCTGTCTCTACCACCAGAGTGCTGTGATTACAGGGCTGGGCCAGCACACCAGACCAGAGTGGCTTCTTTCACTAAGCAACATGTTTTAAGGTTATCATGTGGGGCTGAAGAGATGGCTCAGTGGTTAAGAGCACAGGCTATTCCCAGCACCCACATCAGACAGCTCACAACTGTCCGTAACTTCAGCTCCAAGTGATCGGGTACCCACCTGACCTCCACCCATAAGTAATAATTAAGATTTGAAAAATAAAATGGCATAAAAGAGATTATAGTGTCTTTTGGCCAAGTAGTGCATTTCTTTTTAGCATTGAACAACCTTCCATTATCTGCCTAGGACATTGCTACTTGGTGCAGTTTCAGCCGCTGTAATACAAAACCTGAATATGGATAATTTATTAATATAAAGAGCAGAGATTTGTGTCCTGGAGTTCCCGGACTCCTAGAAGGCTCAGGTCAGGAGGGCAGCCTGGGTCTGGGTGTCTTGGGGCAGAAGCCTGCAACCCAGCATGCAAGTAGCAACCAGGTGGTGTCTTCTTTGAGTTAACTGAGGTCGGACAGCAATGAAGAGCATCAAACACAAGGTTGCTCAGCGTGGGCTCAGTGCCCTACCCTTCGATCCCAAGAGCCCCACCCTGAGCCATCAGGAAGGGCATGCACGAATGAATGAACAAACGTGGGCTGCTCACAAGCCTGCAGCCAGGATCAGGCTCTAGAAGGCCAGCCTGTTTGAGCTAGCTGGGAGAGGTGTCCAGCTACGATCACACATGTGTCCCCCAATTCCTGTTCCGCCCTACTCTAGCACAGGGACATGAGCTTGAATGTTTCTCCCAAGTCAGGGATCAGACATCTGCAGAAATGGACCTGTCAGGGGAGAAAAGTCAGAACTGTGATCTTGGAGGACAGGGTTTGTGAAATGACAGGTGCTGAAGCCTGCCCCCTTGTGGTGATATCAGTAACTACATCCTAAGGAAATTATTGTTTGTTTGTTTGTTTGTTTTCGAGACGGTTTCTCTGTATAGCCCTGGCTGTCCTGGAACTCATTTTGTAGATCAGGCTGTCCTCAAACTCAGAAATCCGCCTGCCTCCCAAGTACTGGGATTAAAGGCATGTGCCACTACCGCCAGGCTCCTAAGGAAATTAAGCACCATTGTGGGAGGCTACCAAAGTCTGTCTTACAGACTGTCTGCCCCTCCTTCCCTCCATACCCCTTTCTCTCTTTCCTTTTTTTTTTTTTAAATTTATTATATGTAAGTACACTGTAGCTGTCTTCAGACGCTCCAGAAGAGGGAGCCAGATCTTGTTACGGATGGTTGTGAGCCACCATGTGGTTGCTGGGATTTGAACTTATCACCTTCAGAAGAGCAGTCGGGTGCTCTTACCCGCTGAGCCATCTCACCAGCCCCCCCCCTTTTTTTTTAGATTTATTTTATGTATATGATTACTTTGTAGCTGTCTTCAAACACACTAGAAGGTATCATATCCCATTACAGATGTTTGTGAGCCACCATGTGGTTGCTGGGAATTGAACTCAGGACCCCTGGAAGAGTCCTCAGTACTCTTAACCACTGAGCCATCTCTCCAGCCCCCCTCTCTTTCTTTTTGAGATAGGGTCTCACCATGTAGCACTGGGTGGCCTGGAACTCCTTATATAGAATAGGCCTGGTTGGCCTAAACAGTGGTTCTCAACCTTCCTAATGTTGCCAGCCTTTAATACAGTTCCTCATGTTGTGGTGACCCCAACCATATATTTATTTATTTATTTATTTATTTATTTATTTATTTTTGTTTTTTGAGACAGGGTTTCTCTGTGTAGCCCTGGCTGTCCTGGAACTCACTTTGTAGACCAGGCTGGGCTCGAACTCAGAAATCCGCCTGCCGAGTGCTGGGATTAAAGGCGTGCGCCACCACGCCCGGCTTCATACATTTATTTTTGTTTCTACTTCATAACTACAGTTTTGCTACGGTTATAAGTTGTAATGCAAATATCTGTTTTCCGATAGTCTTAGGCAACCCCTTGAAAGGATAGGTTGACGACCCCCACCCAAAGAGTAAGAACCACTGACTGTGCGTTTGGGGGCAGGGGTCCTTGGGGATCACGTCTTATTTCTGTGTCTCTAAGGAATACATTTAGACACCTTGGGCTTTCATTTGCACATCAGGCACAGATTCTGAAGTCAGCCTGAGAGTCCTTGTCAGATGAAGTGTAAACGGATGCAGCAGAAGGGACTGAAGAGACAAGATCTAAAAGAAGGGCTTGAATGGATGAAGTCCTCACCGGCACCAGGCTGGGGCGCTGAGAGCTATTATTAGCCATGGAGGCAGAGGCGGGAGTTCTGCATCTAAATCCCGCCTCCCCCGCTGGCTTGCTGTGTGACCAAGGGCACGCAGCTCTGTTCTCCACATCCGTAAGGTGGGGCTAACAATCCACCCCCACCCCCCCACCCCAGGATTGTTGAGCGAATCAACGAGTGAGTGTACCTTAAGTCCTGGTTGATGCCCAGCCACAGAGAACACTTTAGGAGCACAGGCCTTTAGCGCAGCTCCTGGGAGGCAGAGGCTCCAGGTTCACAGAAAGACTCCGACTCAAAAAATAAGAACAATGAAGGAAGACATTTGATGTTAACTGCTGGTCCTTACACAGAACACACAGGTAAACAGGGATGCATGCGCGTGCACGCACGCACGCACGCACGCACACACACTTCACTCAATATGCTGGGCAACTTTCACTGGGTTCCACATCAAAACTGAAACTGTACCATTCAACATGACATTCCCATTAACCCTTCCTGCAGGTCCCCACCCCACACTTTTATTTTTATTTTTATTTTGCTTTTTGAGACAGTTTCTCTGTGTAACAGTCCTGACTGTCTTGAAACTTAATCTGTAGAATCTGTAGAGTAAGCTGGCCAGAAATCCGCCTGCCTCTGCCTTCTGAGTGCTGGGATTAAAGGCATGAGCCACCATATCTGGCATCTTTCTTTCTTTCTTTCTTTCTTTCTTTCTTTCTTTCTTTCTTTCTTTCTTTTTCTCTCTCTCTCTCTCTCTCTCTCTCTCTTTCTCTCTTTCTCTCTCTCTCTCTTGATTTTCTAAAACAGGGTTTCTCTGTGTAGCCCTGAATGTCTTGGAACTCTTTGTAGATGAGGCTGACCTCAAAGGTGTTGGGATTAAAAGCATAAACCGAGACCACTAGCTTGTGACTGGTTTATTCACAGAGGACGTTATCTTCCAAATTAAGAGGTATTCACAATTTCTCTTTTTGAAGACTGAGTATTATTCCACATTTGTAGAATCTTCTTACATGTCATGAGAAATGCCAAGGCAGGAGTCAGAGGCAGAGAAATACAGAGGAATGCTTGTTCACCTACAACTGTCTTTCTTACAGCCCAAGCCCACCTGCCTAGAAATGGGACCGCCCTTAGTGGGCTGGGCTGTACCACATCTATTTAGCCATCAAAAAAATATTGCATAGACATGCCCACAGGCTGGGAACAATCCCTCAGTTGAGAGCCCCTCTTCCCAGGTGTATCAAGTTGACTAACATGAGCCATTGCAGGTGGCTTCCAGGTCTGATGTCCTGTGATATGAATCCCCTAGAACACGAGAGGATATCTCAGGGAGCCCTGTGTCCCTGTGGAGCATCAAACAAGAATAATGGTGAAATAAAACTATTCCAGATTGCATAGCACTCTCATTTAGCACCCCCAGACTGTCACTAAATGCATCAGAGAAAGAAGTACACAAGAAGGAGCCCAGATGGAAGAAGTGGGATTTGAGAGACAATAGCTCAGACAGTGATAAAATATGCTGGTCACAACTGGCTGGTGGCAGTCTCTCTAAAAAAAGAATAGTGTGTTCTTATAAAAGGGAAAATTAAAACTATGGAGCTTAATAAATAGTGTTGCAAGCTCTTTTTTAGTGTCTGATGCTTGGGGGTGTGAAAGTCAGGGTTTTGTGTGTGCTTGGCAATGCTCCCCACTGAGCTATAAACCCAGTCTCTGCAATAACTGTGGAATTTTTTGTTTTTTGTTTGGTTTTGGTTTTGGTTTTTCGAGACAGGGTCTCTCTGTATAGCCCTGGCTGTCCTGGAACTCACTTTGTAGACCAGGCTGGCCTTGAACTCAGAAATCTGCCTGCCTCTGCCTCTCGAGTGCTGGGATTAAAGGCGTGCGCCACCCACACCCGGCTATAACTGTGTTTTTAAATGCATAGATAACCGTGAATGATAGAAATTTGAGGGTCACCACAGCATGGACTGGATTCCAAATGTTCAGAGGGAAAGGAGACTTTATAGATGTCTTCATCAGCCAAATAGAATGTGAAGCAGTAAAAGCAAGCAAGCAAACAAACGACGACAGACCCCAGGGCCAGTGGACGGCATCTCAGGAAAGGCACCTGCCCCAAGCCTGACCTTCCCCCCAAGCCCCACCTCCTGTGCTGGATTGAATGAGCCTGAACCCCACAGGTCCATATGTTGGATATCTGGTTCCCAGGTGTTAGAACTGCTTGGGAAAGATTAGGAGGTGTGGTCTTGTTGGAGGAGGTGTGCCACTGGAGGTGTGCTTTGAGGTTTCAAAGGCCAATACCATTCCCATTTAACTCTCTTTACCTCAGGATTGTGGAACAAGATGTAAGCTCTCAGCTACTGCTCCAGCGTCATGCCTGCCTGCCTGTCTGCTGCCATGTTCCCTGATAGACCATCATTGGTGGCCCCTAGCTAACATTCTGAAACTGTAAGCCCCAAATAAATACTTCGTGGATCTCTGTTGTGGGATATATGATCACAGTGTGAACCCCAAAATTGTGTTATTTACTGGAAAAACTCCTGTTTCTAGTTGTAACACAGCTCAGTCTTTAGCACACGCCTTTCATCCCTCTGATTGGAACACAGACAAGCCCTTAGTACCCACCTCTAATACCAAACAATGAGGGTAAGGTTAGTTTGTAGGAGGAAGTACCCATGTTTAAAATTAATGTTTACTTGAGTTTTAGAAAAAGTGATGAATCAGAGAAAGATTTGAAGAATAGGGTATGACCAACTCTCACAAGGAGAGGATGAAGAAGCTACTTAAAGAGAGCAGGACAGAGTTTTACTGGGAGTTTTTACAGGCATATCTTGAAGAGAGAACAAGCTAGACACAGGTAAGGACAGAAGAAGCCAGAGAATGAGACGGAGCCAGAAGATTAGACCAGATTGCTAGAGTTAGTTTGAAGCCAAGCAGAGCAATTCAGGAGAGGTGGAGAGAGGCCAGATTGAGTCAGTCAGCTTGCAGAGGAGTTTGAGCCAGCACAGCTGAGGTGAGCCAGCCAGCCAGAGTTCAGAAACAACTAGGCAAGGGGGAGCTTAGGCAGCAGTAAGTCTCAGAGGCTGAGGACATTCTCCATCTAAATAAGACTGTCTGGAGGCTGGAAGCTCCCAGAAGTAGGTTAGCAGACTGAGGCAGAAAGCTTGAGAGACAATTAAACCAGGATGATAACAGATATTTACAGATGTCAGTGCTAGAAACCAAAGCTTCCTTGCAGAGCAGCAAGCTCTCTCAAGTGCTGAACCATCTCTCCAGGCTCATACTTTACATTTGATACAATTACAAACCTAGCTGGGCATGGTGACACATGCCTTTAATCCCAGCACTTGGGAGGCAGAGGCAAGTGGATTTCTGAGTTCAAGGCCAGCCTGGTCTACAGAGTGAGTTCCAGGACAGCCAGAGCTACACAGAGAAACCCTGTCTTGAAAAAAAAACAAAAAAACAAACAAAAACCAAATTACTGACCGCTGGAATCTACCAAGTAACAAAATTCTGTGTCTCATGCTGGTTTTCAGTGTTTGGAATCTTGCAGAATCTTGACTAATTGGAACATGCTTTTGTTTATTTAAGTTAATTTATCTTAACATGTATCTAGTGCACGCCAAGCACATGTCTCTGCTGCTACACTCCCCTCTTGCCCTTCTTCTTCCTGTTTGTATCCTTCTCTCCACAAATTATGTTTGTATTTTCAATTCATGTATGCATACATGATATTATGAAATTATATGTAGTGTAAGAATCCAAAATGACACCTGCTTTTCTGAGACTGGCTTAATTTACATAATATGACTACATCCAGCTGCATCCATTTTCCTTAAAATGATATAATTCTGCATTTGTATATAGTCTCAGTCAGGGTTTCTATTCCTGCACAAACATCATGACCAAGAAGCAAGTTGGGGAGGAAAGGGTTTATTCAGCTTACACGTCCATACAGCTGTTCATCACCAAGGAAGTCAGGACTGGAACTCAGGCAGGTCAGGAAGCAGGAGCTGATGCAGAGGCCATGGAGGGATGTTACTGACTGGCTTGCTTCCCCTGGCTTGCTCAGCCTGATTTCTTATAGAACCCAAGACTACCAGCCCAGAGATGGCACCACCCACAAGGGGCCCTCCCACTCTTGATCACTAATTGAGAAAATGCCCTACAGCTGTATCTCATGGAGGTGTTTCTTCAACTGAAGCTACTTTCTCTGTGATAATCAGTTTATGTCAAGTTGACACACAGAACCAGCATTACCTTTCTTTATCCTTTCCAATTTATGTTAGTACCATACTTAGTCTAAAGACTCAACACCCTGCTAAAATTCCAGGAGTAGAGTAGCAGAACTACATCATATAATAGATCTGTCTTTAGTTTTAGAGAAACACCTTTACTGATTTGTTTCCTCCTCCTCCTCTTCCTCCTCCTCCTCCTCCTCCTCCTCCATTTATTTTGTTATATGTGAGCACACTGTAGCTGTCTTCAGACACTCCAGAGGAGGGTGTTAGATCTCATTTTGGATGGTTGTGAGGCACCATGTGGGTGCTGGGAGGTGACAACTCAGTATTGACATTTTTAAATTAATGTCAGTATTAATATTTTTTAAGTCATCAAAAATAATTTATAGCCGGGCCGTGGTGGCGCACGCCTTTAATCCCAGCACTTGGGAGGCAGAGGCAGGCAGATTTCTGAGTTTGAGGCCAGCCTGGTCTACAGAGTAAGTTCCAGGACAGCCAGGGCTATACAGAGAAACCCTGTCTCGAAAAACCAAAAAAAAAATTTATAATAATTAAACATCTCTTAAATATACATGATATCGTCTGAAGCTAAAAGTAATATGTACTCAACCAGCCAGGCGGTCATGGCGCACGCCTTTAATCCCAGCACTTGGGAGGCAGAGGCAGGAGGATTTCTGAGTTCGAGGCCAGGCTGGTCTACAGAGTGAGTTCCAGGACAGCCAGAGCTATACAGAGAAACCCTGTCTCGAAAAAAAAAATGCACTCAACCAGTTTTTAAAATCTATTGGGCTGGTGAGATGGCTCAGCGGGTAAGAGCACCCGACTGCTCTTCCGAAGGTGATAAGTTCAAATCCCAGCATCCACATGGTGGCTCACAACCATCCGTAAAGAGATCTGGCACCCTCTTCTGGAGTGTCTGAAGACAGCTACAGTGTACTTACATATAATAAATAAAATCTTTCCTTCAAAAAAAAATCTATTTGGAGTATTAAATATGATAGAAGTTTAGAAAAAAAATCTATTATGAAGTCCTCTATGAAAGAAAATTGTGACAAGTTCCTGATTAGACAGAAACCATTCCATCTCCAAGGGAGAATACACACAGTAACTGTAGCTTCATAGAATGAATTGGGTCTGGTCTCTCCTCATCTGGGGCTGCCCTCAATTTATACTTCCGTTCACTCAGGCCACCTCACACCACCGAATCATAGACATACACGTCTAAGGCAGCATGCAGGATTGGCTGATAGAATGGTATCATGAGATGTTGCGCTAATCTCTTTAATGAGTTACAAGTGCTGCTTTTACTGCACATGACTGAAACTGGGATAAACAAGCTAGGTCACAGGGCTTGGCATAGAGCCAGGGCGCCATCTTTGGCCCATGCAGCTGTGCCTGCTCCCCACAATATCTCCCTTTTCATTTCTGATTTTGTTACTGTCTCTGTGCCCTGTGGTTAGTCTGGCTAAGGGTTTATCTATCTTGTTGATTTTCTCAAAGAACCTGCTCCTGGTTTTGTTGATTCTTTGTATATTTCTTTTTGTTTCTACTTAGTTGATTTCAACCCTGAGTTTTATTTCCTGCCTGTCTACTCTTCTTGGGTTCATTTGCTTCTTTCCCTTCTAGAGCTTTCAGGTGTTCTGTCAAGCTGCTAAAGCCTCGGGCAGTGGTGGCGCATGCCTGTAATCCCAGCACTTGGGATGCAGAGGCAGGTGGATTTCTGAGTTCGAGGCCAGCCTGGTCTACAGAGTGAGTTCCAGGATAGCCAGGACTACACAGAGAAACCCTGTCTTGAAAAAACCAAACCAAACAAAACAAAACAAAAAACCCAAAAAACAAAAACAAAACCAAACAAACAAAAAAATCCCCCCCAAAAAAACCCAACAAAACAAAACAAAACAAAAAAACCCCAAAGCTATTAGTGTATGCTATCTCCAGTTTCTTCTTGGAGGCACTCAGAGCTATGAGTTTTCCTCTTAGCACTGCTTTCATTGTGTCCCATAAATTTGGGTATGTTGTGACTTCATTTTCAGTAAATTCTAAGGTCTTTAATTTCTTTCTTTGTTTCTTCTTTGGCTAAGTTATCATTGAGTAGGGCGTTGTTCAGCTTCCATGAAGAAGTAGATTTTAATTTTTTTTTTTTTTTGAGACAGTGTTTCTCTGTATAGCCCAGGCTGGCCTTAACTCAGAAATCCACCTGCCTCTGCCTCTCAAGTGCTGGGATTAAAGGCGTGTGCCACCACTGTCCAGCAAGAAGTAGATTTTTTAAGGCATTGATTTTGAATAGTTTGCTACTCTGACCATATGTAAATTAAGGGCTAGAAGTCAGGTAATCACAGAGGATAGGCCAACATCTGGGGTGGGGGTGGGGAAAGGATGAAAGATAGGGCTTTGTGAAAACCTCTCTGACTTTATTTATATCCCTATTTTATGGTACCCCCTCATTAACATCCCTATGTCTATATGCACATGAAGTCTGGTCCTCATCAGAACCTCCCACTTAGTAGAGCCAATAAATGCCTTTTTACTTAAATTGGGTTAAGTAGAGTTCTATGTCAACAGAATATGTGTTAAGTTCTCTTCCAGGTGTTAGGCCTGGGTTGGCTGTTAGCAGAACTCTGCACAGCAGGAAAACGCCTCAACTCTCAGCCTTCTTTTTTTTTTTTTTTTTAAAGATTTATTTATTTATTATATGTAAGTACACTGTAGCTGTCTTCAGACACTCCAGAAGAGGGCATCAGATTTCATTATGGATGGTTGTGAGCCACCATGTGGTTGCTGGGATTTGAACTCGGGACCTTCGGAAGAGCAGTCGGGTGCTCTTACCTGCTGAGCCATTTCACCAGCCCCAACTCTCAGCCTTCTTAAAAGATTGATCTAGATTAAAGGTGACACGGTGAGTAGCAGCAAGTGAACACTCACTTGAGTTCAGGAAGAGGTTTGTTCCATGTTTTTTATTGTGAGAAAAATTATATGTCAAAACTATATATTTTAGGGTTAAAACTGGTGAAAGGAAAACCACACAAAGAAGAACAGGAAGTTTAATTTTGACTCTTAAAAATTAAACGTTACCAGCAATGAATGTAAGTTGCATAGTTGTTTTGGTTTGCATTGTAGTTTTTTTCTTAATGACATTATAATTTCTGAGTTCATTTGTTTAAGAATGAGACTTATATTTGGAATACCTAAGGAAGTTGTTGAATTAATTTTATGAGAACTAGAAAAGGAAAAGCATCATATTTACATTTAACTACAGGTTCAACTGTTTTCCTCATATACAGAGCTTTATTTAGCCATTTCTTAGATTAAAAATCAAGAAGAAAAATTTGTCTTTGATTCCTATTATCTCACTATTTATTTCCACTTCCATATTTTTATAATTCTATTACAAACACTTAAATAAACATATCTCAGTATTTCCACAACTCTAAGGAAATAAATAATCCATTGACCTAGTATTGTAAAAATGATGCTATATTCTATTCCCACGGGAAAAATTCAAGAAACGTGCTAAATCACGATGACCAGAAAAGTGACAAAGGAAGAGGAAGTCTCTTGTTTCTCAGTTCATGCGAGGCAAGATGAATGTCATGCCAATTGTCTACAAAGAATGTTGCAGCACAGACACTTTCATCAGTTCATTGTTCAACAGTAAAGCCACCAAAATTGGACTAATTAAAAAGCTATTACAACTTGGGAGGCAGAGGCAGAGGCAGAGGCAGAGGCAGAGGCAGAGGCAGAGGCAGAGGCAGAGGCAGAGGCAGAGGCAGAGGCAGAGGCAGAGGCAGAGGCAGAGGCAGAGGCAGAGGCAGAGGCAGAGGCAGAGGCAGAGGCAGAGGCAGGCGGATTTCTGAGTTCAAGGACAGCCTGGTCTACAGAGTGAGTTCCAGGACAGCCAGGGCTACACAGAGAAACCCTGTCTCAAAAAACAAAAACAAAAACACACACACAAAAAGCTATTACAGTTTATTATCTAAAAAGACATTTTAGTCCTATTTTATTAAATAATCCTATTTCCAAGTTGTAATGTATGTCTTTCTATTATTTATTCTACACATAAAATTCATAGAATCTTATAAAAACAGATTTCTTTATTTTAAATGCTTACTTTCTTCTTATTTGTTAATAGATCAAAATCAGGTTCATCTTGGATATCAACTTATATGGCAACTCCTCCTCTGCAGATTATTATACCAATTGATATAACTATCATTTATTCACCAGTTTTTACATCTTTTTATATCTTTAGATAATCTTCTACCTCAGTCATGCTATTGCATTACAGGAAGTAATTTCCTATATGATATTTGAATTGAAACAAATTTATTGTGATTAAAACATTCCACAATGTAATAACACATTTCTGAGATAATGAATGGTACTTTTCTCACATATCCTATGAAGAATATCACATCAGTCAAGGATCACATATCCTATGAAGAATATCACATCAGTCAAGGATCACATATCCTATGAAGAATATCACATCAGTCAAGGAAAATATATTATAGCTGGGAATGGTGGGACATATCTTTAATCCAACATTTGAGAGGCTGAAACATGTTGATCTCTGTGAGTTCAAGACCAGTCTGGTTTTTTACAGGGCTACTTTCAGGACAGCCAAGGCTACACAAAGGAACTATGTCTCAAGCAGAGAGAGAGAGAGAGAGAGAGAGAGAGAGAATGGGAAGAAAACCAAAGTGTCTTCAGTTTTCTGGCTGAAACTAAGAATCTATGCCTGTCTTACAGTGAATTTGAGAAAGAAAGAAAGAAAGAAAGAAAAGAAAAAGAAAGAATTGAAGGGTCTTATAAGAAAAATAGCAAAACACCAGCTGTGCATGCAAAACCCAGGAGTTTGTGCTTCCTCAGTACTAGCTCCTCTCTACAAAATTCTCTACCCTAAGAGGGTGCTAGGCAGTGGTGACGCGTAGGGCACTGAGGAGACGTTAACACGAATGCAAGTGAGAGGCTGTGCTTCTGCCGTCATAGTGCAGAGCATTTGCTAGAGGAATATAAATGGGAAATTTCTCCAGCAGATTGTAAGATAAAAGGTACATAAGTTTGCATTCTTTTCATTAAATCAGTAAGAAATTATTCATCTTCATGAATGCAAATTAAAGCTTTCCTAATGGTGGGGTCATAACGCAGTAATTAGATGCCTGAGTGTCACCAGATTTTCTCATTTATCTAACTTATAATTATTACAATTGACCATTACTGATAATTACAGTGATCAGAGTCAAATTCTGATCTTTCATTCTCTTCTGTAATGAATGCATATCTTCCTTCCAATGAAATCATCACGTTTTCTACTTTGCCAGCATCCTTTCTTGCCATTTCCCCACATGCGCAGTCTCTGTATTTATGTTTGCTGCTTGGGTTTCCCCCAGAGTCCAATCAGAAGGTGTTCTGATGTATAAGCACTGGATTAAGGTAGAATTAAATATGCAAAATTTTCAAAAGAGATTCTATCTACTCTGAAGGACAGAATCTTTATATCCTCTTATTATTCCTGCAATTAAAGAGGGAGACAACAATCAGAGAGACTCACAGTTCACTTGAGAGCATACAAGTTCAAAGAGAAATGGCTTCTGATTCTTTAAGTTTCCCAGGAGCATGAAGCCCCCACACTTTTGGTCTGAAAGCTGCGTTTTGTTGGCACATTCAAGAAGACTCCCTTAAGTAATGTCTGTCTTTCTCTCTCTCTTTCTCTCTCTCTCTTTCTTTCTTTCTTTCTTTCTTTCTTTCTTTCTTTCTTTCTTGATTTATTTATTTTACATACATGAGTACACTGTAGGTGTCTGCAGACACACCAGAACAGGGCATCAGATACCATTTCAAATGGTTGTGAGCCACCATGTGGTTGCTGGGAATTGAACTTAGGACCTCTGGAAGAGCAGTCAGTGCTCTTAACCGTTGAGCCCCTGTAATTTTTTCTTATCAGTTCATGAGTTTGCCCAGCCCAGTTTTGCCCTTCTGTACCTTCTGAACCTATAGCAAACCCCAGCTCGCCCTTATGTACCTATAGCTAACCCCAGCATTCGGTTATCAACCTGTTTTTTGGGTGGTGGTGGTGGTGGTTAATTCAGAACAAGGGTTTAGAACATCACAGAAATCCTGTAGCAATCTGCCTCAAAAGTTTAATGCTAGCCGGGCATGGTGGCACATGCCTTTAATCCTAGCACTCGGGAGGCAGAGGCAGGCAGATTTCTGAGTTCGAGGCCAGCCTGGTCTACAGAGTGAGTTCCAGGATAGCCAGGGCTATACAGAGAAACCCTGTCTCAAAAAAACAAAATAAGGGGCTGGTGAGATGGCTTAGCGGGTAAGAGCACCCGACTGCTCTTCCGAAGGTGATAAGATCAAATCCCAGCATCCACATGGTGGCTCACAACCATCCGTAACAAGATCTGGCACCCTCTTCTGGAGTGTCTGAAGACAGCTACAGTGTACTTACATATAATAAATAAAATAAATCTTTAAAAAAAGCAAAACAAAACAAAACAAAAGTTTAATGCTTAGAAAATTGTCTTGAGACAATAGCTATTAAGAAGGCACAGATAAAAACAAGAAGCTGTCCATGTGTAAAGCAGTCTTTCACACAAACTGAAAAACAAAGGAATGTAGACTTTGATACTAGGTAGCCAGGTATTATTTATAATCTAAATGGAGATCATTTTGAAACTTAAAAATGTCTTTTCATAATTACACTGAATTGTACTTGAAAGATGGTGTACTGGCTAGGTTTGTGTCAACTTGACACAGCTGGAATTATCACAGAAAAAGGAGTTTCAGTTGGGGAAATGCCTCCATGAGATCTAGCTGTGAGGCATTTTCTCAATTAGTGATCAAGGGCCCCTTGTGGGTGGGACCATCTCTGGGCTGGCAGTCTTGGGTTCTATAAGAGAGCAGGCCAAGGGAAGCAAGCCAGTAAAGAACATCCCTCCATGGCTTCTGCATCAGCTCCTGCTTGAGTTCCAGTCCTGACTTCCTTTGATGAACAGCAGTATGGAAATGTAAGCCGAATAAACCCTTTCCTCCCCAATTTGCTTCTTGGTCATGATGTTTGTGCAGGAATAGAAACCCTGACTAAGACAAATTGGTACCAGAAGTGGGNTTTTTTTTTTTTTTTTAAGATTTATTTTATTTATTATATGTAAGTACACTGTAGCTGTCCTCAGGCATTCCAGAAGAGGGCGCCAGATCTCATTAAGGATGGCTGTGAGCCACCATGTGGTTGCTGGGATTTGAACTTATCACCTTCGGAAGAGCAGTCGGGTGCTCTTACCGGCTGAGCCATCTCACCAGCCCCACAATGCATTCTTCTGATGAAAATACATCTAATTTTTTTCTAGCTCATTGAATGGAGTTACATGTGAGGAGATGAATGGAGTTATTCTGAAGACAATGAGGATTTACCTGAGAAAATATCATTTACAGTGAATTACTAAACTCTGCTGATGCTAGTAGATATGAGCCAGTCAGAGTCAGAATATTTCTTACTCACAGGAAATTGTCTTGTCGGGAACCAAGTGACACAGCCGTAAGTCAAATACAGGGTCATTACATGAGCAAATCAGCTTTTCAAACAAATGACTGTGATAACTCGGAGCTTTAAGCAGGGCACTTGCAATAAATGGGCACATAGAGGAGACTTACACTAAATTTGGGAGTACTATCTACATTAATTCACAACAGCCAATGTATAAAGGCCCATGTTCGTCGAATCATCCTGACATCGGTCTCAGCCATCAATGTCTACCAGACACCCTAGCTGACTTCAAAAATAATCATTCTAGCTGTTTTCTTATTTACTTGCTTATTCATAAAAATAAGAAAAATAAATATCTTAAATCCTAAGAGTGCAAAGAAAAAGACATATGATAAGATGACTCATATTTTGACTTTCTAACATAAACACCACAGTATCCAGTATATCTTTTTTCCCAACGTTCTCTCTCTTTCTCTCCATATCTATCTATCTATCTATCTATCTATCTATCTATTCACATATATATACATATATACACATATATGCATATATACATATATATGTATCAGCAAAAAGATAAGAGTCAATAGATAACTTTAAATAACTCTGTTAGTACTCTCAATTTCTCATCAAAAAGTCCTGTGTAGAAAATTAAATTTTTTCAAAAATTATTAATTCTTTCTCCAAAAGCATATTTTAACATCAAGACAAGATATTTAACATCAAATTCAGTCATCTGAAATTCACTGTGTAGATCAGGCTGGCCGCAGATTCATAGCGATATTTGCCTGCCTCTGCCTTCCAGATGCTGAGATTAAAAGCATGCATCATTGTGGCTGGCAGAAAAAGATGACAAATTTTGGAAGGCTTTTGGCCACTGGACAGGGGTAGGGAGTGCAGTAGGGGCTGCACAGACAGAGACCAAGGTATGCAAACTGCTTCTCAGACTCTTAGGATACCAGGACAGCTCCCCATGTCTACTTTCTTCCTCCCTCCTCTTCTCCTCTGCCCTGTCCCGACCTTCCTCTCTTGCTTCTCCCACTCTCCTGCCTCAGCACCAGCCAGGGAGTGGGAGCTATGTGAGAATTCATTGCTTGGCTCCTTCGTGCCACCCTTCCCAAAAGCGAAACCGGAAGGAGAACGATCGACCGTCTAAATACAGTGGTTCTTTAGGGGCATCAGTGAGTCCCCGTCCCAACCACAGAGACACGGTATGGGACATAAACAAGAAAGTCCCAGAGGTTACGGTGGCTCGGGACCTTTCCCTAGACCCCAGAAGGACTGTACGTTACTAAGAACAGGATGACACTCAGTGGTTCAGGGTGGCTCAGCCCCTGAGTTTCACCTGGGAAGGGCATAAGAACTCTCATCCCTGGGTCTGTATTGAGGCCGCATAGAAGGCAGAAGGAGGAAGGTCCAGCAATGATTATGTGCACTCAGTGTGTGTGTGCAGGACTGCAGCACCACAGGTATGGGTGCCATTCGGTCTGCCCGCTGAGATCCCAGAAACGGTGAGGTTTCTAGAGTATTACCCGGTGTGGCACTGTGTATCCAGCACAGCAAGCCTCAGCCCCACCCACCCACGCTCAGCCCCACCCACCCACGCTCAGCCCCACCCACCCACGCTCAGGACTAAGCTGCAGTTCCAGGATGGAGAAGAAGGAAACTGTCAGGCCTGAGGAAGGTGCCAACAGGGAGGGGGACCAGAATGAGTGATGCAGGCCTGCATCATCTGCCTGGCTCACCGTGGGGAGCAGCAGGCTCAGAAAATCATGGCGGTCCCTGCTCTGAGGGTGGAGTGTTGGCCTTTGATCTTACAAAGTCACTCTCAGGACCATAGAGGCCCAAATAAAAGAATGAATAATTTTAATAAAAGCTGTCTGCAAAGTCCTAGGTGTCTTGTCATCATGGCCCTCAAGGTATGTCCATGCAGGCTAAGCCAGTGGAAGACTAACATTTATTATTCGCCGTGTGTCCTCCAAAGGGTGAAGTTCAAACCCAACTGAAAACAAGAGGTGCTGGAGGGCACGTTCACATTTTCCCATAGTTCCTCAAGCAGGGGAGGGAGACTTAGCGGCCTAGAAGGCAAGATGCTTTCCACTTCGTAAGGTGTTTGTGGGGAAGCTGGAGTCTCAGAGTGCCCCATGAATTTATCATAAGGATGCTTTAGGCCCACGAGTGAGTTACTGGGATGTCAAGGATTCCATGCAGAGTCATCCCCAGGGTATGGATAGCCTGAGCAAATGTTTTCCCATATTAATTTCCTCACTCTAAACGAACAATTTACGTCAGCATAACAGTATCACCTTGGTGGCCCAATCTTGGATGACCTGGACTAGCTTGCTTCCAGGACATCCTTTTTTTTTTTCTTCCCAAAACTTTTATTTATTTATTTTTTGTATATGAGTACACTGCCACTATCTTCAGATAGACCAGAAGAGGGCATCAGATTCCATTACAGATGGTTGTGAGCCATCATATAGTTGCTGGGAATTGAACTCAGGACTTCTGGGAGATCAGTCAGTGTTCTTAGCTGCTAAGACATCTCTCCAGGCAAGGCATCCTTCTTGAATGAACCATAGGACCAGTGAAGGGACAAACAGACACAGGGAAGTAGATTGCTAAGCTCTGCCAAGACAGGGTGTGCAAGTCATTCATAAATTCTGCTTCACATCAAGTCTGTCAGATATTCTGGGTCAGAAGGCTGAAGATAGATGCTATAATAACATTATAAAGAATATTGGGGGCTGGTGAGATGGCTCAGCGGGTAAGAGCACCCGACTGCTCTTCCGAAGGTGATAAGTTCAAATCCCAGCAACCACATGATGGCTCACAACCATCCTTGATGAGATCTGGCACCCTCTTCTGGAATGCCTGAAGACAGCTACAGTGTACTTACATATAATAAATAAAATAAATCTTTAAAAAAAAAAAAAAAGAATATTGGGGACTGTCCAGACAGTCAACCATCTCTGTCATTTCAATAATTTTTGGAAGCTATGTTTCTGTGCTTCCTGCATATGCAGGTAATATTTATTCCTTCTCAGGTCTCTAATGGGGTTGAAGACTAGATAGTTATAGTCTCACAATTAAACTTAAGTTGTTTAGCATTTAGGAAAATATTTTAGGTCTAAGAAAATATTTTTAAGTTAATAGGGCTACACAGAGAAACTCTGTCTTGAAAAACAAAAACAAAAAAACAAAAAAATGCAAATTATAATAGAAATTGATTTAAATGCAGAACTCTGAACCACCAAGATAGGATAGGCAATGAAATAAATACTTTCTCCTGAGTTGCCAAATATAAACTAACTGGACTTTTTAAATGTAACTCTTACCCAATAATTTTTGTATTTCTTTCTTTTTTTTTTTTTTCCACTTGTTCCGGTCAACTCCCGCTTGCTCTGCTCGACCCCGCTCATTCTGTCCGCTCTGTCTGGCTCCACTCGCTCCTGCCAGTCCCGCTCGCTCTGGCCACCCCCATACGGCCCCGCTCGCTCCCATTGGCTCCGGCTGCCCCATACGCCAGTCGGGCCCTGCTTGCTCCTATCAGCTCTCACTCCGGTCAGCCCCGCTCGCTCCGGTTTGTCTCTCCGGTCCAAGGATTTGTTTATTATTATTCTTCATAAGTACGCTGTAGCTGACTTCAGACACACCAGAGGAAGGCGTCAGATCTCATTACGGGTGGTTGTAAGCCACCATGTGGTTGCTGGGATTTGAACTCATCACCTTCGGAAGAGCAGTCGGGTGCTCTTACTGGCTGAGCCATCTCAGCAGCCCTTGTATTTGTTTCTTAATTGTTCCTACTGTATGTCGTTTATTATAATAAGAGAATGAGCCTTTTTATTTAGACAAAAAAGGGAATTGTTGAGGTTTGGTCTGCTGCTATATACATATAATATATTCTAATACTAAATATGGCCCCCAAGGTTGCCCTCAGGGATGAGGGAATCCTCATGTACATCAAGTGATGCTATGTAATCTTGCTCTCTCTCTGTTTGGTTTTTTTTTGTTGTTGTTGTTTTTTGTTTTTTTTGGTTTTTCGAGACAGGGTTTCTCTGTGTAGTCCTGGTAACTCACTTTGTAGACCAGGCTGGCCTCGAACTCAGAAATCCGCCTGCCTCTGCCTCCCAATGTAGCTCAGACGGGGCTACATTTCACAGAAGGGGAAGCAAAGGGAAGCAGATTGCACAGCTAGCAGCAGCTGGCTGCAGCCAGCCCAGGCTGCTCTTTACTTCCTGGCTTTACACTAGGTGCTCCAGGGAGGCAAGAGGCCAGGATGGCTCTGAGCATCACTTGGGCGCTTTTTGCATCAGTTACAGATGCAGAAAAAGTTGTGCCAGGCAGGCTCCTTCACAGCCTAGGAGATGGGACATCAGCATGGAAAGGCAGGCTTTCAGCTGTTCAGGTTTCCACACCAGGCTGCTGCTCCTTTTAGGATGAAGCCCAGGATGCTTGCCTCACCATCATTAAAAGGCTGCTGACTTACCTGGCTGTCAGTCCATAGGCAGTAGGGATAAAAAGACAGATCCCAAGTAGCCTGGAGCCTCCGTGCAGAACCGCTCCCTGCTGGGAACAGGTTGGCCCTGCGCAGGAAGAACTGTGTAAAAGTCTCAATTACTGAGACCACAGTATTTGGAATCTATATGGTCTGCTGTGAGAGTACAAACTATAAAAATCATAGGCCCCTGGAGCCAATGACCTGATGACCAGGGTTCGATCCCCAGAAGCTAGGCCCCTGGAGCCAATGACCTGATGACCAGGGTTCGATCCCCAGAAGCCTCGCAGTGGAGAGGAGATCTGCCTCCGGAGAGTTGTCCTCTGACCTCCACATACATAAAGTAAATAAAAATGTAATAAAAAAAAATTACACAAAACACAGCAGGATCAGTGTATGTGCTGACACTCTCCCAGCTAGGTAGGAGGCTGAATCGGAGCTGGGCTTCAGGCCAGCCTTTTTTTTTCTTTTTGGTTTTTCAAGACAGGGTTTTTCTGTGTAGTTCTAGCTGTCCTGGAACTCTGTAGACCAGGCTGGCCTCGAACTCAGAAGTCCACCTGCCTCTGCCTCCCAAGTGCTAGGATTAAAGGCGTGCGCCACCACGCCCGGATCCAGGCCAGCCTTTTGATAAACCAATCAAGCCTGCAAGAGCGGCCATGAGACTTTCGGATCCGTTCCTCTGATGACGAACCAAGGTCATATTACCATAGCTTCCCTGGCTGTGGCCTGGGACAGATCCTACTGTACTGCAATAGCAGTTGGGCACCAAGCTCTGAAGGCCCAGTTAGTGACCCACTGAGCAGCGGGTCTCCTGATGAAGGAATTGCAGCAGACTTGCATTTCTGTCACCGTGGCAGCAGAGTTCAGTGTTGCTGATACCATAGGTTAAACTGGTATGAATTGTTCTCAGCCTTTGTAAGCTTGTGTGGAGAGGCCGTCCACCCTGCCTGGAAGGATGTGGAACTTGGGGGCGAGCTCATATTGCTGAAGGAAGGCAGGCTGAGGCTACCCACCATGCTGGTGGCTGTCAGGGAAGCAGGAAGCTTCACCAAGTAGTGAGGACTGATTCCCGATGAGCCCTCAGGTGGCCATCAACAGTCACCTATGGACTATGGATGTGTTTGTCAAAGGCTCTGGAAACATCCAAGCTTGCAGAGTTTTAAAAGAGTTATTTAATTTTATGTGCATTGGTGTGAAGGTAACACACCCTTGGGTCTGGATCTTTTGGAACTGGAATTACAATTGTAAGCTGCCATGTGGGTGCTCTTCCTTTGGAAGAGCAGACACTTGCAGCCTTGATACAATCCCCAGCAAAGTTTTATGGAGAAAGCAGAGCACAAAGGAGTTGCCTAGGTGCAGAATTGGGGCACTCGGAATCTTACTTAGTCCTAAACTGAGGGTGCCAGGCTCAGCTGCGTGTAAACATACTTCAGTAAAAATAATGGGCTAAGAGAGTTCTCTGCCAGCCGCTCCTTGACGCCTCCCCGTCAGTGGGTTGCCCTTGGCCATGACTGGCCTCAGTACCCATGGGGAAGGCTGGCCTTTCCTAGAACTCTGAAATGAGCTACATCTCCAGCTATGTGCACAGCATTAAGGCTAGCCCAATGCTGCCAGCAGGACTCCAGTCTGTGAGCAAACAAGAGGACCCTCAGGAAGTGAAAATTCTCCATATGAACAAAAGCTTGAGAGATCACCAGAGGAAGTATTATCTATATTACCTATTATTATGTTATAGAGATAATAGATAATGTATAATCTATTATCTATCTATTATTATATTTTATCTATAGGAAATATAAAGTACCTTATAGGCTGACACAAAGACAAAAACTAATCTATACAAAGAATCAAAGGGAATGAGATGGCTCAGAAGTTAAACACATGTATTGCTTTTGCAAATGACACGTTTGATTCCCAGCACTCAGACCTGTCTCCAGTGCTTCTGGCCTCCAGGGGTTACCACACACATGTACATACCTAGACACATAGTTAATATAAAACTGAAAAAACATGTAAAAATATGACCTCTGGACTCCTTCCCCTCCCTTTTCAGGGCTGGGCCTGAACCTAGGCCTCCTGCACAGGGAGCTCTGTCCCACTCACATAGTTTTAGTCTTGTTCTCATCTGAGACGGGGTTTCTCTGTGTAGCCCTGGCTGTCTTAGAACTCACTCTAATGACAAGGCTGGCCTTGAACTCAGGGGTCTGTCTCTGCCTCCCGAGAGCCGGGACTAAAGGTGTGTGCCACTACATCCAGCTTTCATCTCTCCTATTTGTAATAAGCAGTTACAAGTCTGGTAAAGGCACTTAGCATATCAAAGTGTCATTTCATGGCAGTAGCAGCAGAACAAGGCAAGTGAATGGAGTTATACACACACCAGCTTGCTTTCATTAGCTACTGAAATCAACTTGGATTTCTGAGTAGGAGTGTTAAGAATTAAGATGTTGTAAATTCTCAGGGTAAGCAAACAAAAATAAATCATAGGAACTTGAAGCAGTTCAATGAAGTGTCTGTTTCACAGCTCCAAGTGTGACATTTGGGGAGGACCTGGGGACCCTGCGATGTGGCAACAAGGCACATACTTTCAAGGGCCCAGGACCCTGACGATGATCAGCTGACATCTGTTTTGGATGAAGCACCAGGGCTTGAGCATACCAAGGTTGCTTCAGGTTCACGTGGAAGCCTCTAGAAAAGGTGACACTGAAGGCTGAGGTTCCAGGCCTGAGTCTCCTGGATCTAGACCAGACCACACCAGTGGAGGATGAGTTTAGGCCTTGGTGGCATCAGCAGAACCACACTTGGCCTTGGTGGCACTCAGTCTGGATTCAGCATAATTACTGCTGAAGGATTTTAAGTGATGGAGGAAGTCTGTTTTATCCACGATGGCAGTGGCTAAGGTAGCTTAAGTTGGAGGGTATACCGATCTGGTTGGGATGTAACAGAGAAGGGGGACACAGGTGGGCTGTGTGGGAGAGCAGGGGACAGAGGCTGGAACACGTGCTAGACAAGTACCTACCTGTAGATAAGCTGAAATCCTAGAGGCAGACCACATTTTTGAGTAAAATCAGTAATTACATGTTGGGAGTGCTGGGTATGATGACAGACACCCGCTGTAACAACTGTGGTACATTGACTGAGTTTGAAAGCAGCCTGGGTTGCATGGCAACCCGCGCCCCCCAAGGAACAACAACACACTAGAAACACCCATGAGAAAATCCAAGTAGATAAAGCGGTAAGGATAAGGTGGGGACAGAAAACTCACCAGGCAGCAGAGTTTGTATATTGGTTTTTTTTTAAAGATTTATTTATTATTATTCATTAGTACACTGTAGCTGTCTTCAGATGTACCAGAAGAGGGTGTCAGATCTCACTATGGGTGGTTGTGAGCCACCATGTGGTTGCTGGGATTTGAACTCAGGACCTTCAGAAGAGCAGTCAGTGCTCTTAACCGCTGAGCCATCTCGCCAGCCCTGTATATTGGTTTTTAAAATTCTTTTCTGCTCTGCTACCCTCCACCTCAGATCTATCCTCCTGCCTCAAAGGCATCCCAGTTAAAGCCATGAACACATAAAGCGAAGGCAGAAGGCCCAGTGAGAGGCTTAACAGAACAGTCACAATTAGTGCACCAAGTCACCGAAGACAGCAGGAAACCCTAGGACTCAAACAGAGCAGCCAGAGGTGTGGCTGGAAAGACAGCAGAAAACACAGAGGCGCCTGGGGGCTATCAACAACCTTTAGGAAAGCATACAGAGGTAGCTGGTGAAGAAAAAAGACTGGGGAGAGCAGAGTAGATGGCTGCTTTAGCAAAATTCCATGTAAATCTGACCTTGTAATGTGATTTTTTTTTTTCAAAATAGATTTAATTATTTTATGTGTATGAGTACACTGTGAGCCATCATGTGGTTCCTGGGAATCTGAACTCAGGACCTCTGCACACTCCTGTTAACCCTGCTCACTTCAGTCTAAAGATTTATTATTATATCTAAGTACACTATAGCCATATTCAGATGCACCAGAAGAGGGCATCATCTCATTACGGGTGGTTGTAAGTCACCATGTGGTTGCTGGGATTTGAACTCAGGACCTTTAAAAGAGCAGTCAGTGTTCTTAACCGCTGAGCCATCTCTCTAGCCCTTGAAATGTGATTTTACTTGTACTTTGAGATTCAAGTTTGAAATATTGTAAGTTTTTTGCCCCGCCCCTGTAAAATACTTTTAAACATAAACCTAGTTTTACATTTGTGCTTCCTATAGCTCAATGAATCTAAGATTACTTTCATCTGCTAAGATACCTTTTATGACACACTATCTAGAGCTGCCCAATTTAGCTAGAGTGGTGACAACAAGCTCCAGGAAGCCTGTCTCATCTCCCCAGTACCGGCTTTTGTAAATTCTGGGACTCTGATCTTAGGTCCTCATGTTTGCATGCACACTTTCCCAACTGAGTCGCCTCCCCAGTCCCTGCAAGAGAGCTCATTTGTGACAATATTTACCGGCCATGATGGTAGATGGAAGAGGAAGGAATTCATCACCTCTCACTTCTTGGGCAGAGTCCACAGGCCTGGTCACCACCCTTTAAAAGATATGCACTTCATTACGTGGGCTGTAGCATTTGCTTGGTATTAGAGATGGCTTTGTGAAATTTTAACTGGGAAGGGGCTTCATTTACAAAGCTAGCTTCCTGCAAAGGCTCAGGGAAAACTGTGGGAAAGGGAGCAGAAAGAACACAGGAGCTGGAGGATGGGAGTGCTGTGAAGTACTGTCTACTAGGCATGCCATGGCCACTGCAGTTACCATGGAAGACAGAGACCAGATAAACTAACGTGCCAACCAGAGGCAATGACGATGCAGGAGAGAATGTGAAAGTGTAAGAGGGAGGCGTTAGAGGTGTTTGGGGTCAAGTGGGGTAAAAGAGCTGGGTTAATAGAACCAGGGAACACTACAGCCAGGCAGTGGTGGCACATGGCTTCAATCCCAGCACTTGGGAGGCAGAGGCAGGCAAATCTCTTGAGTTCAAGGACAGAGTGGGCTCCAGGATAGCTAGTGCTATTACACAGAGAAACCCTGTCTCCAAAAAGCAAAAAACCACAAAAACAAATGATGTGCGCCACCATGTCCCATCCTAACATGGTTCCTGGTTTAAAAACCACACCAAGTAGCATAAAGGACTAAGGTTTGCAGCTATTTTATTTACAAGTATACATTTAACACAATGAAATAAACACTGATATATTGAAGCCTAGTTAATAGTAGTGTAACATGTATATCATTTTGATGATTACATTATTTTAAACAACAAACTACACTGAAAAATTAATGCCGATAAAATTCTTGGTCATAATATTAAGAAATACAATATATAAATTGAAAATATGATTGTTTAAAATTTGAAAATGGAGGTGAACTCATTTGGACAGAGTCAGACGTTAACATAATCTGAAAGGGGAGGACCTCTGACCCAAATGACATCTTTCAGGTTAACAGAAGAAAACAGAAGCATAGTTTTAATTTCAAGGATGATGGGCAGTTTGCTTCCTCAGGTGGAATATATTCCCAGTGTCCGCAGGTTCTGCAGCAGAATTGTCACATTACCGAGCACGAAGACTTTCCTTGTGAAGCTGCTCCATCAATCTTTTCTGCTTCCAAAATTATCCTTTTAAAAACATCAACAGCAGTCTGAAGGGAAGTTAAGAACAGGGACGGGATTAATTGTCAGAAGGCTCTGGTAGCTAGCTGTTCATGACCAACAAGACTGAGGAGGGCAAGCATCCATCTGTCCTTCAGGGCCATGTGGGGGCTGGGAGGCCCCATAAGCCCCATGGCCTTTGTCAGGGCAACTAACTTCCACTCTGCTCTGCCCTCACTCGGCCATGATGCTCTCTGGATATTTGGGGTCTGGCTCTACTCCTTGTACCCTTTGCAGCTCCTAAAACGTTCCCTTTCTCCTAGGACTTCTGGTACCCCAGGCCTCCAACAAGGGAGGTGCCCTTCCTGCTCCTACAGAGCCACCCTTCTCTCAGTGCTCCCAAACTTGCAGTTTGACTACGTTCTGTTTCTCTGGGCTGCTTCTACAGATGCTGCAAGCCCTCCATCACCCACTCAGTCCTCCTGTGTACCATGCTGCCAATTACAAACCCATCAGGCCAAGTTCCTAGTAAATCCCACTCCTCCTAGTTTTGGTCTCCTCTTCTCTAGTGACTGTCACCCTGGTCTTAGTCCTTTAGTCAAACTCCTCTGGTAATTTCAGAAACATCTTTTTTCTGAAGGGTGATGAGAACTGTCAGCCTCTGTCCTTTAAATCTAAGAACTATGATGACGGAAATTAAAAGCTATTGTTTTTAGAGGCAGGGCCTGGCTCAGGCCACCTCACTCTAGTATCAGTTACTTATCTGGCAGACCCCTCTGACAGTCCTCATGTCCTAAGGCTAACTAGCCACTGTTCTCTAGGTCAGCTTCTGCTCTCACAGTTCCGAGCCCACTTACTCAGCATGTTAACCCTGCTCAGCCCAGGTGAGCTGTTGCAGCTGCTCACTTTGGACCTGTAGCAGGAGCATGCTGGGGACCCTTAATCTCAATCAGGCTACCTAGCTCCAGTCCTCCAGCTCACCTCACCAGAGGCACTGAGCCTTGGCCCTCTCATCTCACTGGCTCTGGCTCACATTAGTCACTTGTTCTATAATTCACTGGGAAACAGAAGCTGCCTTCACAAGAGAACACCATGCTCACCACCACACCCACTCATACCCTCTGCTTCCATCCCGCTCAGTGATTAAGTCTATCATCTGACAAGCCAGCACAGTACCCGTCTCTCCTGAAAACGTAAGGTCACTGGCTTAGCTTACCTGTTTATCAGAATGTGATACTGAGGAAAAGGCCAGTCTACAGATGGGTCTGAAACTGGTTCTACTGACTATACTTAGAGATCCTCAAGTTCTTAACATTTTTAGATTTAATTTTCTTATTTCTAAAATGAGATAGTACAACAGATACTTTTGAGAACAGGAGACAAGCAATAATTTCTAATTCAATTAAAAGTACAGGCACAGTTAGTGCTAACCTCTTCTTTTGCTATCTGGACTTCACTGTCTGTTCCTCAGCTGAGCTGATTCAGGCAGAGGACCCCAACATCTGAGCTGGAAATGGACAGATTAACAGGAGGGCATAAAGGTTGGGTGAGCCCACCTTGGATATTACTGAATGCTTGAGAGGGAAGACAGGACCATTCAATTCAGCTAGAAGCATCAAGGAGGAGTGAAACCTGAGTGTAGACCTTGAGGCTGAGTTATTTCCTCATGGGAAAGGCAGCAGCACAAAAAGGGTTCAGGCAGACTTTTGGCTCCTTGGCCTTGACAAGTGCAGCTAGCTACCCTCCAATGAGCCTGGATTTTCCTCACGTGGTAGAGCCACCTTAGTGGTGTATCAAACAGGCCCCATGATGAAACTTAAATACTATGAACTACAGAGGATGCCAGGAGACAATGGGGCAGGACATTTTAAGCTTAAGCCATGTGCTCCCTGTGTTTAAAGAAGCAGTAGAGGTCTGTGTGCAGTGAGTGGAAAGAAAGCAGCCAGAACACAGGCTGCCACATGCTAAGGACTTGAGCATGCTCTAGAGGAGGGTAGGGTGTGTGGTCTGCAGCTCGAGGAAGGACAGGCAGAAAGGGGAAGTAAAGAGATGGAGGAATCAGAGCAATGTGGATACCAAAGGTCTGGGCAAAAGAACAGGCTTACACTCAAGCTGTGAACAAAGAGGCAGCAGATCAGTGACGCTCTCTAGTATGGAGCTGACTGTCCCTTAAAGGGACAGTCACAGGGCTGAAACTGGGAACAAAAGAACACTTAATAATTTCTGCATTAAAATAACCACGCAATCCCAAGAGAAAATAGACCTTGGTGGGCTGACAAGTTGTCAGATGACTGTTTGTCACAGGTTCAGACTCTTATAGAGTCATCTCCAAGGGGATGGAGTGTCTCACATCATAGGGAATGTTTCTAAAATGAATTTAAAACAGATCCTGAACTCCAAAGAAAAAAATATCTCCCCCCACCCCCTTTGTACCAAAAGCTGTGGCCATGCTGGCTCAGTATCCGCAGGTCCAAGCTGATAACTTATTTTTTCTTACTGATAAATCCATCCTAGGATGGCCTAGGCCCAATGGTTCTGCAGCCCCTCTACCTGCTGTGCAAAGATGCTATACCCCATTTATTCTTCATTCTATGGGTTTTATCTACCTTTGCCAAGTCCACATGAAGGGCCAGGCCTGGGTCAGGTGCACACTGCCACCCTCTGGCCCCTCCCACTCACCCAGCTCTGTGTCTGAGTTTTGGTTTGTGCAAAGGAGCCAACAGCTAGGCTGGTGTATTACTTACAATAAAAGGGATCATTCATAAAATACAAACCATGCATCTGACCCACTTTTTACTGAAAAGGGACATAGTTATACAGTTAAGTTTCCTTGTCTACGTCTTATTTCTGTTCCCATCTATGGATACAGCTACAGGAGCAAATGTGCTATCCACTAATATGCCCTTCTCTACAGGCCTTCTAGGCCTACCAGAGCAGAGTATTTACAAAACTTAGAAATTATTAGTATCTTTCTAAAACACTCCAAAGCTGATGTTAGAAATGGAAGAAGGTTAAATAAAAGTTAAATAAGCAGGATTAAAATGACAGGTAAGATGCTGACTGAAGGAAAGTATGCTTATAACTAAGGAGAATGACATAAAGTTAATTTTAGAAACTACATACTTGATTTTCTTTAGCAGAAGATTCCAAAAAAGCTGCATTCCAAGATTCTGCCAAAGCCTTTCCTTCTTCATAACTGATCACCCTAAAGGGAGAAGAAAGTTCTGATTCTTTGTTCTCTGTCATTTAAAAAGCTATGACGAATTTAGCAAACCTCTCTCCTATAGGCAGAACCATGTGCTCTACACTATCAGGAAGCAACGCAAGGAGCACTTAGTTCTGCACGGTGGAACACAATGGATAATACGTCTTGCAGGTTCAGAAATGTGACTGTTTTCCACTGCTGCAGTACCAACCTCCATCTGCTGGCCACAGCAAGGTTCTAAGCAACTCAGGGCCAGCCAGGGAAAGTCCCACCGGGGCCTAGTTCACCTGAGCATCAACTACTCCAGGCTGCTCTCAGCTCTTCCCACATGGTGTTCCTGCCCCTGCTCATCACCAATAGTGTGCAAGAGTACTGTGTGAAAACTGAACAATCCCCGTCAGGAGAATCTCTCAGTTTGCTACTTGTTCTAAACAAGTGTGGCATTTACACTGCACATTGCTTCTGCTATACATAATGGCAACCACGAGAACAAATTTTATGGCACTTTGGTGACTAAATCTTCTTGGACTTAAGAGCAACACACCTTTCCATATGCAGGTCCTTCTTATTTCCAACCAACATAATAGGTATCCTGTGAGGAAAGAACACAAGAGAGGTAAGTGAGAGCCTGCCGTCCCACCTCAGGAGAGGCTAACACACTTCTAGACAAGAGAGATGGCTACTTACTGCACTTTCCCCACCATATCCAACAACTTTCCATGGATAACTTTAATTACTTCAAAACTGCAAGACAAAAAGCATGGAACATCATTTTAATGGTGAAAATTTAAAACTTACATTTACAGTAGGAAAAAAATATACCAGATTCATCATTTGACTACTCTAAGTCTTACCAAAAGTCTATCACTGGGCTGACAAACTACAACACCTACTGTACCCTCAAAGTGTATCTATCAAAGAACAGAATGTTTAAATGCAAATCAGAAGTGTGTTTTCTGAGGTGGTATGCCCTAGTGATCATCCCTACCCCCCACCAGACCTTTTTTTTTTTTTTTTTTTTTGTCAGTCTCAAGGTATAGCCCTGGCTGGCTTGGACAGTTCTGTCTGCCCCTATCTCCAGTGCTGGGATTAGAGACATGTGACACCACACCTGGCCCCCCTCCTTTTCTAGGTACCATCATATATGTGTAGGTAATCACTGAACATGTCACAAAGATTAACCTAAAAACCTGTTACTATGAGATCCTTTATACCTCTGACCACTGGCTAATGGACACAAGCATAATTGTTTAAAAGGGTCCATGTATAGTTAAAAACTCAAGCAAGCTGCTAGTCTTACCTTTTGATTGATGTAACAGAATACACAAGAATATAACCATTAATATCTATGGAGTATGTCTGAGGAAAAATGGAATATTCATCCTGTGGGAAAAAATTACATTTAATTAATAGTCTTCATAAAGCAAAATAAACAACCTTTATCCAAAGTTTTTCATGTATTACTTACAGAGATTAAATCAAAGAAAAAAGTTTTATGCCAGATAGAGCTATGTAAGAACCTGCCTGGAAGAAAAAAAAGTGTGGGGTGTTTGATGTATCAAGAGAATTTTAACATTCCCAAAGGACTGTCAAGGCCTTAAATGCAAATATGCAGGGTCAAGGGACAGTCAATAATTAATGCTAAGTTAACTGTGAACAGACTAATAAGAATGAATTTTAAAGGAAGGAACCATCTTGCAGGCATTTGAGTGGACCCATCAAGCTACAGTAATTAGTTTGTACTGGCTCATGAGTGAATTGATTGGAAAAATGTAAAAAGATGCAGTTATGTATGGGAACGAGGTACAAAATAACAGTGCTCTTAAAAACAGTGAGGATAAAAAGTAACATAAGCCAGGCAGTGGTGGCGCACGCCTTTAATCCCAGCACTTGGGAGGCAGAGGCAGGTGGATTTCTGAGTTTGAGGCCAGCCTGGTCTACAGATTGAGTTCCAGGACAGCCAGGGATACACAGAGAAACCCTGTCTCAGAAAACAAAACCAAAACCAAAACCTAACACAAAATGTGCAACTACAAACACAGAGCTTTTTAGGAATTCAATGTGATCTCTTAATTTGTATGTTAGTAAAACTGTACTCTATACAGGAATCAAAGATTTAAAGATAAAAATGGCTTGGCTAGCAAAGTGCTTGTAAAGCATGAGGAACTGAGGTAAGATTCCCAAAACCCAGCGTGGAGGAGTAACCAATGCTGCCTGTGTGTGCAGACAGGCAGATCACTAGCTTACTGGCCAGAGTGTCAAGCCAAATCCATGAGCTGGAGGTTCAGCAAGAGACCTTGTAGAAAAGGACAAAGTTAAGGGCAATTAAGGAAGACACACACCACCAACCTCTGGTCTTAACCTGTGTCCACACCTACTAACCCACACACTGACACATAAGATTTCCTTCCATACACACTAGTCCATCAGTTACAAGGATAAACTAGGATATTCATGGCAGCACTGCTGTAGAAGCAATACTGACAATATAATAGGTCAAAAATTATGATATAGCCTACAGCTGCCTGCCATGTCACCAGGGGCTATGTGCGTTACCAGGGGCTATGTGCTTATGAGATAAGTTCCATGGTAGAGATCTATCTCTTTTTTTGATAAAAAGAGAGAAAAAAATACAATACTGCCTGTTCATTGTATATTGTAATGGTATAATACAGTGTTATGCCTTAATTAAGCCTTATTATTTATTGTATTCTAGTAAATTTTCATTTTAAGCTATAAATATTTAAAGCACAATTATTTAGGGGCAGAGGGTTTCAAACAGTTTCTCCATGTAGCCCTGGCTGTCCTTGAACTCACAGAGATCCACCTGGCTCTGTCTCTTCAGTACTGGAATTACCAGTGTGTGCCACCACAGCCCGGTAAAGCACAATTTTTAATGACAAAACTGGTTACATTATAAAACTGTCGAATGGATCTAGCTATAGTTTTAAAATATCTAGCTATAGTTTTTAAATATATTTTTCTCTTTTGGGGGGGGGGGTTCAAGACAGAGTTTCTCTGTGTAGCCCTGGCTATCCTCAAACTCAGAAATCCTCCTGCCTCTGCCTCCCAAGTGCTGAGATTACAGGCGTGTGCCACCACCGCCTGGCAAAATATATTTTTCTAAAGCTCTTGTTTTTTTTTTTTTTTTTGGTTTTTCAAGACAGGGTTTCTCTGTAAAGCCCTGGCTGTCCTGGAACTCACTTTGTAGACCAGGCTAGCCTTGAACTCAGAAATCCGCCTGCCTCTGCCTCCCGAGTGCTGGGATTAAAGGCATGCGCCACCACGCCCGGCCTTGTTTTTGTTTTGAGACAGGGTTTCAATGTAGCCCAGGTTGCCTCACTCAAACATGCTATGTTTCCAAGGATTAATTTGAACTCCTGATCTCCCAGCCTCTTATTTAGGGTCAGGAGTATAGGCTTGTGCCAGGCATGGCTTATAGTTTAGATTTACTAGAACATCTCACCTCAAAATTAGGTCAACCCAAAATGTTTCATGCAAACTTAAACTGAGCAAGTTATATTAACCACATTCATCATTCCCTTCAGCTGGGCAACTAAGCCCTAATAATAGTCACGTAGTGTGCCGATGTACTGCTACAGTGATTGATGATCTGGCCAACAATAAACCACATGACAATGGTGGCCCCATGAAATTACAACTGAGCTGGAAAATCCTCATTGCCTAGTGACAGCACTGTTCTATCAGGACCTTACCACTGTAGCACAATGCATTACACTGTAGAGTGCTTGAGGTTTAAGAAGACTGTAGTCTAGTGGAGTATGTACTACATACACATTTATTTTATTATTATTTTGGTTTCCCAAAACAAAGTTTCTCTGGGTATCCCTGGTTAGCTTTAAACTGATAGAGATCCACCTGCCTTTGTCTCTGGAGTACTGGGATTAAAGGTGCGTGCCACCACTGCCTGACCACACATTTATTTTATTTGGAGGCAAGGTTCTTTATTCTGCTTCAGCCTCCAGAGAGCTGGGTACCACCTGTCTTGTTAGATACATAATTCTTTAAAAAACGAAAAACATTGATTTATTATTTTTGTGTACATTTGTGTGCCCACCTGAGTTTAAACATGTCACATGTGTGTAGGCACCTGCAGAGGCCACAGGAGGGTGATGCCCTGGAACAGGAGTTACAGGCATCGTGTGTCATCCAGTGTGGCCATAAAATTCAGGTCTTCTGAGGGGTAACAAGTGTTCTTAAGTACTAAGCCATCTCTCTAGCCCCTAATATATAACCTTAACAATAATGGTGAAGTCTACTAAAGTCCTCCTTTTCAGAATGAGTCCTTGTTATTAAGTGATACATGCTCATGTTTGTGCTGATATAAACTAAAAAGTACTTACAACTTATTGTGAATATTTATGGTGTACATTTTTTCTAAAACATGCAGACTACTGTACAAATTTATTAGATGATGATGATTTTGAGATATGGTCTTATATACTGTTCAGGCTGATCCTTAAACTCTAGTGATCTTCCTGCCTCAGCTTCTCAAGCAACTCACAACTGTCTGAAACACTAGTTCCAGCACACCCAATTCCCTCTTCTGGCCTCTGTGAGAAGAGCATTTATGTGGTACATAGACATTCATGTAGGCAAAACACCCATACGTATAAAATAAAAAGAATGTGCCTATAATCACTAGCCCTTACTATTTACTACCAGCCTCACCCCCTAGAACTGATCAATCTGAAGCCAGAGCTAGGAGATTCATTCTCTATGGAGTATGGGTAGAACAGCAGCAGCTGGAGATGCCACGTTTTGCTGCTGTGAACCACACACTAAACATAACCTTTACAAACTATTAATATTAGCAAGTGTGAGAATTATTCAAAGTAGTTAGTTCCGGATGCATTATCCAGTAACAAGGAATTCACCAGAATGACAGTAGTTAACCCAAGTACTGCTCTGAACTACACAGCACATATCATCCCCAAGCTAGGAGCCTGTCAGCTTTATTACCTGCATAATCAGACCACTAAAAACACTGAAGATTCTTTGATGCCCACCCAACTGTATGTTCATGTTTAGAGCAAAGCCCTTCCTTAGAAGAATATACCTGTGTTAATTTGGAAAGCAACAGGAAGACATTTCCTCCCCAGCTCTGCTTAAATGTCCCTGTCAATTGCAGAGACAAGCACGCTATGGTCTGAGGGATAAAGTCTACAGAAACTCCAACCTAATGATCCTGTGCAGGCTGATGCCAAGAAAGCAGTAGGGCACAGCAAAACTCACCCTCTGTCTCCAGGTCACTGGATAAGTAAGAATAGCTGCGACTCAAAGCCTAAAACTCACAGAGATCCTTCTGCCTTTACCTTTTGAGTGTTAGGATTATAGGTGTGCTACCATGCCCTACCCAACTCAAAGTTTCTTAGTGGGGCTCCAGACTTAGCCCCCACTTTCTAGGGGCTTAAAAAAGATTCCAAAGATACAAAAGCAGACTGAGGCCAAGGCAGTGTCAGAGTCCTAGTCTAAACATCTTTGCCCAGGAGCATAAGTGTAAATCTGGTTTATCAACAACATTAGTAACAGTGTCCTTCACATTAAATGCGTTTTTAACTCAGGTAATTAACTGTTTATTCAACTATAAGGACAAAGCGAAGCCTGCAAAATTACACCCAATTTCTACTTCAGGGATTCCCCCTACCAGTTGTGAGAGAGGTCTGTTGTCTATGCCATTGCTGGGGGCTGTTACCATCTCTTGTTTTAATGAGCCCTGCTGCTATTCTTTCTGAGACTAGAATGGGTCTGTGGGAACAGAACTGCTAGTGTGTTTCCTCACAACCCCACAGGCTGGGGAGGAAAGTACATGCCACAGTACTCTAGAAGCTCCAGGTCTCACACAGTCAGGGTTTGTTTACAGAACAAGAACTCCAGGCTTCCTTCCCCAAGTGCTAAGGCCACTCTGTTCAGCTGTTTCCTGCTGTACACCCTACCCTCCTCTGTTCTTACTTCACAACAAAACAGAAGGAGTTAATCTCTAACTACAGGACACATCCCATTATTTTAGGTCCATTTCAATATGCCCAGGTCCCATCCAAATGCCCCCATTCAACACTGCAGAGATGAGAGCACTCGTCCGCTGCCCGCTCTCCTGACCCTTTGTGACTGCACTAAGGGCAGGAAGAGTCAGAGCTGGAAGCCCTGCCTTCTAGTGAACAGGGACAGATTCAGTCTAATAAAATGGTTTCTAGGAAAGGCCGCACTAGATGCTATGGAAACAAGGCAGCTAAGCTGTGAAAGGGCTGCTCTGTTCCCTGTGGTCTTCCTTCTTTCTCCTCTGTCCCCATCTGTAGCCCAGCAATGCATTCCATGCATCACTGTCTTAGTCAGGGTTTCTATTCCTGCACAAACATCATGACCAAGAAGCAGTTGGGGAGGAAAGGGTTTATTCAGCTTATACTTCCACATTGCTGTTCATCACCAAGGAAGTCAGGACTGGAACTCAAGCAGTTCGGGAAGCAGGAGCTGATGCAGAGGCTATGGAGGGATGTTCCTTACTGGCTTGCTCAGCCTGCTCTCTTATAGAACCCAAGACTACCAGCCCAGAGATGGTCCCACCCACAAGGGGCCCTTCCCCCTTGATCACTAATTGAGAAAATGCCCCACAGTTGGATCTCATGGAGGCATTTCCTCAACTGAAGCTCCTTTTTCTGTGATAACTCCAGCTGTGTCAAGTTGACACAAAACTACAGTACAATCACTGTTGTACTCATTAACCTGACTGTCTCTTTTTCTTGTGCAGAGGGATATGGAAGAGCTTAACTTTTGGCAATTATTCACCAAGTAAAATCCACAGTTAAATCTGACCATCACAGAACCTAACCAATCTGGTGTTTCCTGGCTCAAGTCTTCATGATGGAATAAGTTTTACCTCTCTTGCCAGTTCAGTGAGAAATATTTGATTTTTCTCTTAATGTAAGAAAATGCACATTATGGAGGGCCAAAGGGAAGGAAGTAATATGATTCTTTAATATAGAATTAAAGTTTCATTATTCTGTAGTGAGTGTCAGCCCTCACTCTACTAATAAACCAAATTCCTCAGAGATCTGTCACATGGTCTTACAAAAAACCAGGCAGACAGAACATTAACCTTCTGTGGTACCCACAACCTGAGACTCCAAGTGTGTGTGAGGGCTGCTGCTGGGCAGGACTGTCAGACCCACTGAAATTCTGAGGGTCACTTACCTGCCCCGCTGTGTCTACAAGCTGAAGATGATACTCTTGCCCATTTACTGTGATTAACTTGGTGAATGCTGCAAGGAAGAAGAGAATAAAATACTGGTTTAAATAAATTAACTCTACATTACTTAAAAGTTTGAACAATGACAAGTGACAAACTAAGTCCCTAATAGTCTTGTCACAACTTGCCATTAATGGAATGAACAAGCCTCAAACCGTATGGAGTATCTTCTTCCTTCATCAGCCTGCTAGGAATTGCTGATGAGAATCAAGCTCTGGGAACCCTTGAATGCTTTCCAAAGGAACTGCAGTCAGGCCATAATTCACATCCTATAAAAACAATCCGACTGCTCTGTGGAGAACGCTTCCTCTTATGAACAACTGAAATACATTATGTAAAGCCAGAAGTCTACAATGAACCACAACCAGGAAAGATCGTCCCTAATTCACAGGAAGTCTAATGCCAGAACACAAAGAACTAGTAAGAAGTGCTAAGAAGCTTCAGTACACTAAACAAATACGCAATTAAACAAGCAAACAAAACAGCAATATTACTGAACTAGTGCAACAATGGAGCAGATGTTCTGGGCTGAGACCATCACTCCTCTCTTAGCTTGAAGAACCAGGCAATTTGTCATAGCCTTTTCCTTTTCCCCAGAAAGGAGAAAAATCAGTTCAGATCAAGGGGGCGGGCTTCCAAACACAAGAGGGAGGCTACTCACAGCCATAAACCTTAGCAAGTAGATCTATAGCCCCACAAGAAAGTGGAACATATTTCTTTTGTGTTGGTGGCTCCAGCTATTCTCCAGGCTGGCTGTCCTGTACAATACAAGCCCAGCAACCGAAGCTATCCCCCTGCAGCAGAAAGTGGTCCCAATGTGTTTCATCACCCAAGCGACAAACAGAAACTATTCAGAAAACTATGCATCAAAGAGAAAGGCAGAGGATGCCATGTGAATCATAGGTATTAAGGGAGAGAATCCACTAGCTGGTGTTCTCCCATTCTAAATGCAAGCAAGAGTGATGGGCAGGTTCACTGAGACGATGGTCTGCACACTTTTCTGGAAATGGTCACATTCAGAAAGCAGGTGAACCAGATGAAAACTAAGCAAGAATAATTCGGGGTGGAAAATACCCATATAAAGCCACTGACAGCTGGGTAGAGTGTCAACTCAGCACTTGGGAGGCACAGGTAGGCAGACTTAAGACTAGCCTGGTCTACATTGCAAGTTCCAGGTCTGCTGGAGCTACACAGTAAAATTTTGATTCAAAACAGTGAAAATGATCTTATTCTATAAAAGAGTTTTACTTTGACTTCTGACCTGGTGTCACCCAACATTGCAGGAGCTTTCGATGCGTCAGTCAGGGGGCCTGATAACAATTATGTAAGAAACACTGGTGAGCAGAAAACAGCTGTACTTAGTTAGAACTAAATAGCTGTAGTTGTTGCAAGGTATGGTTACTTCCTGGGTACTACTGTACCAGCAACACTACTCCACATTCTCTAAGTCCCTGACTCTGCGCTGACGTCTCAGTGAAGATGGGAAACCTATGTAACTACCACAGAACTTGGTACTGTGTCTAGACAAATGGGCACAGGCAGAAATTATATTTAGTGAAAAACAAAACAAATCAAGAAAGTCAAGGGGAGGTGAGAGGATAATTGTTTGTGGATTTGGTTTATTGCTTGCATTATGTTATTTGGGAATTGCATGAGAATCCCATAAACGAGATGCTGAGAGTCCCTGTTCCCAGCTAGTTCTGACTGGCAAATAAAGTTGCCAGCGGCCAATGGCTGGGGGTAGGGAGACAGAGGTATGACTTTTGGATTCACAGGCAAGGGAACCAAAAGGGCAGAGAATTGCCATTGCTGGGAAGAGAAGAAGCTGCAGGCTTGAGAGCTGTAGAAGACAGAGTACCAATCATGTAAGAGCTGGGAAGAGGGTCTAGGGTAACAAAGATGGAATATAGATTTTAGTAAGTAACAATTCAGGGGTATTGAAGGGGAGGCGTTAACAACTTCGAATTTCAGAAGTGGTGTAGCCATTGAGCTGATCAAGGCATATTAAACATAAGGCTGCGAGTGCGTCTTTCATTCGGGAAACCAGAGCATTCCCGCTGCCACAGGGGAGAGTTGAGCAAATTAATCACTACAGCAACAGATAACAGAGATGAAAATGACCAAAATACATTCTACACATGTATGAAATCAACAAAGGAAAACATAGTTAAGGCAGTCATCAATCTAAAATATGCTAGCAATGTTGTGAATAACAAGTAAAACTGAACACAGGAGACCTAGGCATGGTGGTAATCACCTGTCCAAGCATTCAGAAAGCAGAGCAGGAGTTCTAGACCAGGGTAGCCTACATAGCTAAACTGTCTCCACCTCCTGCCCCCCCACCCCCAAAGATATGAGTACTAGGTAAAGCCTGCAAATAGGCTATAGCTATTTACTGGTGAAGTCTTGTGTAAACAAAAGTAACAGATTTCTGAAACCCTGGCATTTACAAAGTAAGATGGTATCACTAAGATTATGTTAAGCATCCTTAATTCATATTCACCAAGGTCTATGAGCAAGTCATGCTTAGTAACACTGTGAGACTCTTCATCAGAATTTCTTAACCATAGACACATGCCTGTCTACAAAGTGAGTTCTAGGACAGCCAGAGCTGCTACACAAAGAAACCCCAACTCAAAAACAAACAAACAAACAAACAAAAAAAATCAAGCAGCCAACCAAAAATCCTAACCACAAATCATAGTGCCAACCAACACTGAGATGGCACAGGTTATAAACTACTCCTGTTCTTGCTTGTAAACCAAAACCTCCAAGTTTAGTACTCATTAGGTTGTTAACACTACAAAAAAAGATAATAACCTATTCTGTAATGATAAAGGTAAGTATAAAATAATTACTAGGCTGTTTTACATCTTCATTATTTTGGGGGGTGGGGTGGGAAGGGGTAAAACCAAGCCTCAATATGTAGCTTTGGTTGGCCTGAAACCTCTTCTCTCTTTCAAGTTCATGTTCTTCTGTTTCAAGCAGATGGTTATCACCAAACGTTGTTTCTTACCAAATAGTGAAGGAACAAAATAAAGGCTTCTATCCTGGTAAGAATGAAAGTATAGTAAATAGAACCCGGTGACAATATGCCCCCATAAAGTCTCAAGGGATATTTGATTTGATGATCATTTCTGCTCTTGCCTGCAGACTTTACTGAATTAAACACTATGAATCTATCTTCATGATGTTTTCACTGCTGAACACCAAAATAGGAAAAACCCAAAGGCACAGTAAAGAGTGATACTGACAACATTAAGCCAGTCAAGCTGGGCCCAAAAGCCTAACTGCTCAGAGGAGCACATGTGGAATGCAATCAAGCTAGGAGCACAGACCAACACTGAGAGCCATCAGCCTCCCCCATTAATTCACACAAAACCCATCCAAACCTCCATGTTTCCAGATGCTGAAACTTCAGTTCATATTCTCTTTCCATACCAGGCCTTTATGACCTGTAGACTCTCACTCTGAGAGTCTAGGCCCATCAATGTTTCTACTGTAAGTTCGGGAGGTGATGGCCAACATGTTGGTCATGATGAACCTAGCCACTGAGTCTGCTTCCATTGGACATGCAACATCTGTATGCCTCTGAGAGCAAACCCTCCTCTATCAACCCTGCTGGCTCCAGAGTCTACCAGGGACTAGTAAAGATAGTACAAACCGCCGGGCGTGGTGGCGCACGCCTTTAATCCCAGCACTCGGGAGGCAGAGGCAGGCGGATTTCTGAGTGTGAGGCCAGCCTGGTCTACAAAGTGAGCTCCAGGACAGCCAGGGCTACACAGAGAAACCCTGTCTCAAAAACAAACAAACAAACAAACAAAAAACAGGGCTGAGCTCCCACTCAAGCAGGCGCTCTGGATGTGCTGGCTCCCAGCCTAAACATCTGTAAGCATCTCAAAGATAACAAAATAAAGGCTGTGGCTGCTTCTGGCTACATATGCCCTTTCCTGCATATGAGATGAAATCCAACAGACTTCAAAACTTCTTTCCAATGTTGCAGTAACTGCTGGGATCCCAGAATAGCATGTTTGCCAGCAGCCTCTTTCAAGTCTTTAGGACTCAGAGAGCAGGCTGCTCCTCAAGGTACAAGGGTTCAGAGGGTTTTCACTCTTCAAACTTGCTGCCTAAACAAACGGCTCCTGCTGAGTGGAGAGGGTGGGGATAAAAATAAGACTGCTCCCAATTCCTTCATACACTTTGTGTATGAAGGTTCCAGTGTGGGAGCAGAGTCCTATTGACTGAGATATTATCACTTTCTTTCATGTCAGAAGACATGGCCCTGAATTAAAAAAAAAAAAAAAAAAATTCAGGGTCCACTGAGTAAAATTTCTGTCACTTTTCTTTAACTCCCCCATTGGAGAAATATAAATTTAACAGATTAGCCCCTGCAACCAAACCTTCAGTATTATACAAATAGTATTTGTGTACAAAAAAAAGCTTTCTTGGTTCCGAAGTAGCTGAAAACAATACTCACTGTTCTCTATGGTTGGATCGTAGGAATCAACAAATTGGCCTTCAACAAACTGAATTGTCAACGAGGACTTTCCTATAAAAGAGAACACACAGTTTAGAATTATTGGCATATCTGGATAAAAATAACTGCTTTACAAAAAAGCCACTCTAGAGCAAGAGGGATGATGGCTCAGTGATTTAAGAGCCACATAAACAGAAATAAAGTTTGACTCCCAGTACACATGTTGGGCAGCTCAAACTGTGTTGTAAGTCCAGTTACCCTCCTATACATGTAATAAAAAATTAAATGTTGATAGTTAAAAACAAAACCCAAGCCGGGTGTGGTGGCGCATGCCTTTAATAATCCCAGCCCTCGGGAGGCAGAGGCAGGCGAATTTTTGAGTTCGAGGCCAGCCTGGTCTACAGAGTGAGTTCCAGGACAGCCAGGGCTATACAGAGAAACCCTGTCTCGAAAAACCAAAAAAAAAAAAAAAAAAAAAAAAAAAAAAAAAAAAAAAAAAAAAAAAAAAACAAAAAAAAAAAACAAAAAAAAAAAAAAAAAAAAAAAAAAAAAAAAAAAAA
>LR750382.1:239645-400924 GCA_902729485.2 Mus minutoides | reverse complement strand
AAGATGAAATATATCTGCTTTATATGAGATGACAATCAATTAAGCTATAACCATGTAAATATTTTTGTGACATTCGTAAGTACTACTGACCAACAAGCAAATGGGACAGTTAAGGTAAATCCTTTCAAACAAAAGAACAGGGGCTGGAGAGAAGGTCCTGTGGTAAAGAGCACTGAGTGCTGCTTTACCAGAGGATCTAGGTTTGATTTCCAGCACCCACTTAGCGGCTTACAACTATTGGGGATTCAATCCTGGGGACTGGACACTGTGATGGTTTGTATATGCTCAGCCCAGGGAGTGGCACTACTAGAAGGTGTAGCTGTGTTGGAGTAGGTATGTCACTGTGGATGTGGTATTTAAGACTCTCATCCTAGCTGCCTGGAAGCCTCTATTCTGCTAGCAACCTTCAGCTCTGCCTGCACCATGTCTGTCTGGATGTTGCCATACTCCTGCCTTGATAATAATGAACTGAACCCCTGAACTTGCAAGCCATCCCCAATTAAATGTTGTCCTTACAAGAGTTCCCTTGGTCATGGTGTCTCTTCAAAGCAGTAAAACCCTAACTAAGAGAGACACCCTCTTTTGACCCATCTCTATGGGTAGGCACTAGTTATTGAGATGGTATATACACATCCATATACACACATATGTAAATCACTCATATATGTAAAAATATAAACCCAACTAAATGAACAAACAAAAATGAGAAAGCATAGGGGAGGGCAGGTACAATTCCTGTGTAAACTTTTCCTCCATTTCAGTAATTAACAAGTTTGGGTTTTGTGTATGAGCACATGGACATGGCCTATGGAAGCAAAGGGCAGTCTTCAATGTTAGCCCTCCTTCAAGTGCTGCCCATTTTTTCACTTTTTATGTCATAGCTGTTCTTATTGGCTGGACACTAAGCTCATAGGAGAAGTCTTCCACTTCTCCATGCCCAGGATTATAAGTGCTTGTAATCACACTGCCTTAAAACAAAATAAAACACAACTGTGAGTGCTATGGGCTAAACTACAAGAGAAGTTGTATTGGCTAGTTTTGTGTCAACTTGATACAGGCTGGAATTATCACAGAGAAAGGAGTTTCAGTTGGGGAAGTGCCTCCACGAGATCCAGCTGTAAGGTATTTTCTCAATTAGTGATCAAGGGGGGAGGGCCCCTTGTGGGTGGTGCCATCTCTGGGCTGGTAGTCTTGGGTTCTATAAGAGAGCAGGCTGAGCAAGCCAGTGGAAGCAAGCCAGTAAGGAACATCCCTCCATGGCCTCTGCATCAGCTCCTGCTTCCTGACCTGCTTGAGTTCCAGTCCTGACTTCCTTGGTGATGAACAGCAGCTAAATAAACCCTTTCCTCCCCAACTTGCTTCTTGGTCATGATGTTTTGTCCAGGAATAGAAGCCCTGATTAAGACAGAAGTACATTACCGAGTTATCTTCCCAGACTTTCCAATTATATATTTATTTTATGTATTTTGTGTACACTGTCACTGTCTTCAGACACATCAGAAGAGGGCATCAGATCTCATTACAGATGGTTGTGAGCCACCATGTGGGTGTTGGGAACTGAACTCAGGACCTCTGGAAGAGAAGTCAGTGCTCTTGACCACTGAGACATCTCTCCAGCCCCTCCAATTATATCTTTTAATTAGTGTACATTAATAAAAAAATTACAAAAATGCACAAAATCCCATTCATATTACCATGTATATAATGTACTTTGATTATATTCACATACCTCATCACTCTCTCCCCTCCCCTCCCTCCCTCCCTCCCTCCCTCCCTCCCTCCCTCCCTCTCTGGAGTTCCATTCCTTTCACATACTGTCCCTTCTATTTTCATCTCTCTCCATCTGGGGTAGTTTGAGTATGACTCATCCAGGGAGTGGCACTATTAGGAGGCCTTGCTGGGAAAAGTGTCACTGTGGACGTGAGCTTTAAGACCCTTGTCCAAACTGCCTTCTCCTGGTTCCCCTTTGGAACAAGATGCAGAACCCTGAGCTCTGTCTCCAGTGCCATGCCTGCCTGGATGCTGCTATGCTTCTCGCCTTGATGATAATGGACTCAACCTCTCGGACCTGTAAGCCAGCCCCATTTAAATGGTGTCCTTAAAAGCTGCCTTGGTCATGGTGTCTGTTCACACCCATCCATCCATCAATCAGGTTTTTGGAGACAGTTTCTATGTAGCAACCCTGGCTGCCCTGGAACTCACTTTGTAGACCAGACTGGCTTAGAATTCATAGATCTGCCTGCCTCTGCCTCCTGAGTGCCTGGATTAAAGGTGTGCACCATTGCCGCCGGCTTCATGTCTATTTTTAAAATCTACATTCTGCATATAAGAGAAAGTAAAAATTTCAAACGATTTAATTTTTTCATTATTTTAGTTAATTAAGTTAGGGGCAGGCCTTGACTGGCCTGATGGAACTCACATTATAGACTAGGACAACCTAGACTGCAGTTTTTGGGATGCTTGGATAAAGGTGTGCACCACTACTCAGGCCAAGAAAGTTTTAAAAAAAATTCATTCTTGTTTTTGTGTCAGTGTTTCTCTGTATAGCTCTGGTTGTCCTGGAACTGAAAATAAATTCTTGAGCTTGTTTGGAAGTTCTGGCAGGGGAGTGCAGCTATTCTATATCCTTGACAGAGGAGGAGGGATGAACACTGGAGTAGTGAGGAGTAGTGAGGGAAGAGGGGACATCTGCCTAGTCAGCCAGATCAGCTGAATCAATGGAGTGACTCCAGATGGTCCTCACATCCACAAGTAAATCTTAAAGGAAGCTGAGTCAAGATGATCCCCTGCTGTCCTTGCCGCCTGCTGCCCTAATGCATTAGCTTCATGTGTGCTTTCACAGGCAGCTGGGAGGGTTACTAGAGTCTCAGCTTTTAAAGAGTACTCTGGAAAGAAGAAAAAAAAAACCTGTCACACAAGCATTTTATTTAAAAACTCCTTAATACAGAATCCATAGGATCAGAATTTCACAAAACAGAGCTAGAACTAGAACCCTACATTCTTACTACCCTATCTGCTTCCTTAATGTCTCTCAGAACATGTTAGAACAGGGTTCCTAACTTGTGAAGATTAAAAAAAAAAAGATCTTTGATTATTGTTGTCAGGAAATAATGAACTATATCTTGTTTATATCACTGCCAAACTCCTCTCCTTCATGTCCTCAGATATTATATGTGTTTATAGTTATTATATGTGTTTTACAGGCCTGCTGGGCTCAACTCCTGCTTTGAATGGTATTTCTACTCAACTCTATACTGCAGGCAGGTGTAGCTTGTGCTCCCTGAATCAAATTCTGAGTTGCACAGCTCACAGGCTGAGGAATGTCTTCACACCAAGGAGCCATAACTTGAAATTAATTCATAAAAGCAGCACCCACCCACTGAAGACAGACAACCTCCCAGCTGGCACTCATTTACTCCTCCCCAGCACCTTAGTCCTTACTACAGTCAGCATGGACTCCCAACTCCACCACGGCCCACAGAACCAGACGTGCCAACGGATCCACTTGTCTGGGCCTTCTCAGGTCCAGTCACCAACATCCTGCCTCTGCAAGCCTCTCGCTGCTGTGACCTCTACCCTAGCCACCATTACCACTCCCAGATTTCTGAGTGTATGACTCATTCCTGTTATTCTGTCCAGTACAAATGTCAGTTCTGCAGGGAACCTATCCCCAAACCACCCTACCTAAGGGAGTACCTACCTGTTCCCCAACAACAGTCTTCCTACAGCTATCTGTCATCTCGACTCCCCACTTGGCACAATCACTCTCTTAGTTCTCTGAAATCAGCCTGACACACCACAGACATTCATTTCTAAGTGAAAAAAACCAAAGCTCAGTTCTCATCTCTTCTAATCAGACAGTTTAATAAAAGAACAATTTCATTAGCACGTATTAGCACCAACCATGGGTCTGTCCATGATACAATCAATAGTAGCTCAGGAACTACACAAAGTTAAGTGGACTGTGTTCAAATGAGTCCAGTTTAGACATGTTATCAATAAAGAAGAATTTAACACAAAGTTTAAGTACTATTTCCAGGAACAAAGACAGCAAAGGGAAAAAAAAAATCCCTCTTAAACCAGACGTGGTGTCGCAGGCCTTTAATGCCAGCACTTGGGAGGCAGAGGCAGGCGGATTTCTGAGTTCAGTCCGAGGCCAGCCTGGTCTACAAAGTGAGTTCCAGGACAGCCAGGGCTATACAGAGAAACCCTGTCTCAAAAACAAACAAACAAAAAAACAAAAACATTTTATAGTGCTTGCATGGAGGTCAGAGGACAACCTGGGGCAGCTGGTTCTCTCCTTCCACCATATGGGTCCCAGGAATGGAACTCTGATTTTCAGGCTTGGAGGAAAAGTGCCTCTGCCTGCTGAGCCTTCCCTTCTGCTGGAGATATTTCTGATGAAGCCTTTGAAGGGTATTTTAAATATCCTAGGAGGTGGAGGAAGTTTACATGCTTCCTAACAAATGGGAAGAAGGGAGGGAATTTTTTTTTTCCTCTCTAAAGTTAAATGACTAAGAATTAAAAATGAAAGAAGAATCACAAAGTTTTGTTGCAATTTTCAGTGTAGGCCTAGATTAAAATAGTAAAGGAAAGCCAGCTGTGGTTATGCACATTTGTAATCAGCATTCTAAGGGCTGAGGGAAAAGAGGAAAAAGAGGAGAAGAGAAAAAAATATATATATGTATGCATGTACACACACATATATTTTAAGTTAAATATCTCTTAAATTTATTCTTTGAGAATTTCATATATGTATATAGTAGATAGATTTCATCACATCACCTCCTCTCACCATCAAACCCCTCCTGGGTTCCCCTCACTTTCCTCTTGACTCCTGGTCCTTTTGAAAAAAATCCAGAGTCCAACTAGTGCTGCCCATATATACATGGGCATGAGGCCATTCACAGGAGCATGGTCAACCTACCATGGCCCACATTCATAAAAAACAAACAAACAAACAACAAACACCCTAACCCCACTCCTGCCCCCAACTTCCCAACAAGCAGCTGTCAAGAGCTGTTGACTTGCTTGATCTAGATCTTGTTGGGGCAACCACAGCAGCTCTGAGTTCATGAATGCAGCGACAGTTTTATACCAGCCTTCTTTGACCTCTGGCTTTTAAATCTTTCTGCCTTCTCTTTCAGATGTTCCTTGAGCCTTGTGGGGACACAGTATGATACAGATCTCCCAAGACACTTATCTTCTGCATCTTGACCAGTTGTGAAGAGACACTGCATTTTAAAAATAAACTTCTTGTAGCATAGTCAGAAGTGCCCATTTGTATTCTAATGAGGAAAGTTAACCTGATGGAGTAACAAGTCATCTTGGGAAACCACATGCAGCAGTCTAGCAGAAAATCCCAACAAAGAACAGCCAGTTCCTGTCATCCCGAGAAGCCAGCTGGTAACAGAATTTAAACCCTGACTCTTTAGGATGCTAATTGAATATGTCCTTCCAACTGGCCTCTGGAGGAAAGGTATTATTTGTCAGGAGAAATGAGCCTGTAAGCAGCTGGGTCTCCCTTGGGTCTCTCCTCCCTTGTTGAACTTTCCTCCTAAGGAGGAGATCACTAATTACTGAAACCAAGACAAGAAGGTTCCACTTAGCTGCTCTGCTGTCTTCATCAGAAAGTACAACACTAGACAACTGTCAATGAAATCTACTAGTCAACACAGACTAGTCATCCTTGTCAACAAAGCACACCATCTGTGTTCAAGTGCGCTCGGCGCTGCTTCTGTACTCTAGCTTCCAGGGACACCTCTGAAACAGCAGTTCAACTCTTGTGGAGAAGTCAAGTTCTGTGTGCACTAGGTTGGCAGCTACTAAAAATCAAATTGTATTCTTCATTATAGCCAACATTTATGAATCCCCCCTCACAATACCTGACATTTACTTTGGCTTTTGTATCTAGCAAATCTAACTTCTTTTTTTTTTTTCCTTTCTTTTTTTTTTTTTTGTTTTTTCGAGACAGGGTTTCTCTGTATAGCCCTGGTCGTCCCAGAACTCACTTTGTAAACCAGGCTGGCCTTCTAACGGAACTCAGAAATCCACCTGCCTCTGCCTCCCGAGTGCTGGGATTAAAGGCGTGGGCCATCACGCCCGGCCCCAAATCTAACTTCTAAAAACACTAGTGACTTAAAAGTCTGCAAAGATGGCCATGCTCTAAATTTGTACTGAGGAGAAGCTTAAACTAAAACTTTGGGGGGTAGGGAGAGGTGTCTGAGAAATGTTACAGGAAAACAACCCAAAAGTGATCTGAAATAAACAGGAGTGCACACCTGCACAGCAAGGGTAAACCATCAGCAATCAACAGCACACATTATAAAGGTTATGAAAAGAACCAGCCTCAAGTCCCACAGTTAGCTTCTACAGACTCCTCTTCCTAATAAAACAACTTTGTTTTAAAAACTACAGAAAAATTAAAAAAAAAAAACTCAACTTTCACTAGATAAGAAGGGCATCAAGTTGGTTTGTTCTGCCATAATAAAATAGCATGGTAAACATTCCACTCTATTTTCTCCAAAGCTGTACTTTCAAGGTTGTTATTGATTCCCATGCTTTGTGATTACAAACAAACAAAAAGTGTATCACTTATATAACCACGTTTTCAGATTAATTCTCAACTTGCTTTTATGTTTCTTCTCCTAAAGACATATAACTACTTTCACACCTCTGTCTTCCCACCCAGTACTCTCTATTAAAACAGTTCACGTTTCTGGTTCATTAGGCTAAGATGGGTAGGGCAGGGTCTTGCTCTACTAACTAGGGAATCAAGTCATCAGGCAGTAGAGGTTATCCATTACAACTACTGTACTAAGTCTGGGGCAGGCACAACCATTCCAATGACTCCTCTTTCTTTGAAATGCTGGAAGATTGAACCCAGCGACTTAAACATACTAAGCAGAAACCCTAACAACCTCCACGAGTGACAACCTCGCTTTACCCCTAACTCTGAACATACAGGCAAATTGATATTCTATGTACAACCTAACGCTGTAGCCAAACCCAGTATTATGTCTACCACTGTAACCTCGCCTCTACAACCTTTGGTTACCTGTCTCTGAGACGTGTCAGGAAGTGAGGGCTGGTCACCGTGACCCAAACTACTGTCCCTGTGCCTCAGCACCTGCTGAGGATCAGTCAATCAGTCTTGGGCATTCTGCCAGCACACATTCTTTCCAGCAGTCATCACCCCATCCAGACCAACTCTGAAGAAATGTTTTCAAAGTGGGGGCAATGAACCACTGGGTCATGAGATTCACTTACTGAAACATGGCCCACATTGTTTCTTTAAGAAATAGGAACACTGGCCTGGAATGCAAATAAAAGTGTTGGGAAACTTCAGTTTTGGACACATTTATAACTGGGTGACCATATGAAGTTTATTACTATAGGTTGCAATTCAAAAGGGTAGAAATATACTTTATAGAAGAGTGTTCCATGCTGTAATGGTTAGCACTCTGACTCAGATATACTACTGTAACCCTGACTCTCAATCTCTAACCTCAGGTGTCACTTCACTCCCAAGACAAATCATTTTCTAATACTCTTTTGTGTCAGGGGCCTCCAATTTCCTTTCTGTGAGCCTTCTGATAAATCCGTGATCCTATCTAATGAATTGCTATTGTGAGCCTGCTCAGTATCTTTGGGCCTTAGCGTTTATAAGCCAGGACTTCTCTAGGTCCCACCTCTGTGGCTCCTTTTTCTTCTGCACTAGCAGTTTTATGTTCTAAGTGTACCTACTCCCAGCAATTTAGCACCACAGAATACTTGTTATCAAGCCTACCCAAACCTCCCTGACAGGAAGCTCTAGTACAGTAGTACATCAGCAAGTGGATCCCTGTGTGCCATGCCACTGCGCAACAAGTTCAACTATGATCCCATCTACCATCCAAGGAGTTCTCCAATGCTCTAATTCCCACCAGCAGCTCAGAGCATAAGCATTTAAACCCCATTGATACAGCCATGATTATTACACACTATGAGACCCTTGAGGTACCAAGGTGAACATTAAGCACTGTTCACGCAGCCTGTGAAAGCACACCTGTCCATCTGACATCATCCACAAAAACCATTTTTCTCTAACAGAAGTTTTGCTATCCCCTTGTTCTCTTATCTAGTTCTTCTCAGCTGCCTCTAATAGTTCTAGACAGATTTCCTTCTGGTGGTTCACTCTATGCCACAAAGCTTGTTCCACATCTGTCTCTGAAGTATTTCAGAATCCCAAGGAGCACACCTGCGTGTGGTTCTGTCTGCTGTCAGACACTCTGCTAGGGTAGCGTAGCGGCTGTGTGTTACATGCTTGACCATGAATGATAGAATAGTGCAGGCGACAGAAAAAGATCTTAGTCACTTAAAATTCTACTCTAGCCGGGCGTGGTGGCGCACGCCTTTAATCCCAGCACTCGGGAGGCAGAGGCAGGCGGATTTCTGAGTTCGAGGCCAGCCTGGTCTACAGAGTGAGTTCCAGGACAATACAGAGAAACCCTGTCTCAAAAAAACAAAAAACAAAACAAAAACAAAAACAAAAACAAAAAACCCAAAAAAACTCCAAAAAACTCTACTCCACTAACCCAACTTCAATGAACTCATGTTTATCTGTGTGTCCTGCAGAAAACCAACCAAAATAAAGAAGTGTACAGATTCAGAAGAGCCTTGAAGAAAAAGATCAGAGATCAAAATTACAGAGGGAATTAAGGAGAACTCGCTTTCTAACTTCAAAAAAGGAAAACTTCAGCAAGACAAAGCCTGCAGATCAGACTGAAAGAATACAAGCTCATCAAAAGGATGCAGTAAAAACTACCTACCGGGGAACACACAAACACACCCCCCACACCCCCCACCAAACACAAAACCACCATCCAATGATGAGCTGAGACTTCTGGGTGCTTCTGAAGGGCTGACATTCCTACAAAACTGCAGTTCTACTCGCTCTTCCCTGCTATGCATCCACCTCAGTTTGCACTCCTCAGTTACAGACACAAGTGCTTTGTAGCCATGGTTACCTTGCACGCCATCTATCTTCATCCCACTTCTATTAGCTGCATTTCTGTAGTTCTAAGCTTGGGAACATTCCATCCCTCAGTAAACCTTTGAGGTCTTTGTAAAAGGAACAGGAACTGGCAGAGCCTGCTTGTAACGGGCTTGACTGACTCTTATAAGGAAGAAGACAGAAACCCAAAGGAGAACATTCTTTGAGTGTTTGAGGTAGGAGTGACACACAGAATAGAACAAGTCACAGACCACAGGAACCAAGTTCCTCACTAGGGATATAAGGTAGGTAGAGAGTAAAGGCTGAGGAGAAAGTTAGTGAGATGGAGTAATCTAGAAGAAATAAGGAAAACCCAAACATTATGAACCTCAAGTTACAGTCCTAGACAAACGGAGACTCCACTCATGAGACAAAACAGCATGGTGGTCAATTTGATGGTATTTCAGTCACCTATAAGACAGAGCTCTGGTTATGCCCATGAGGGTGCTGGAGAGAGTTAACTGAGAATGGAATGCCCAACCTGCATGCGTGCAGCACCATCCCGTGGGCTGGGGTCCTGAATGAGTAAAAGGAGAAAAGGGCAAAGCCCAACAGAATCCCAACACTCACCACTTCCTGCTTCCCAAGCACAGATCATGTGACCAGTTGTCTCAACACCAACTTCTGGCTCCTACCTGCATATCCGACGGAACCATGCATATACAGATACAAAAACTATTCTACAACTTAAGTCATCCCCCCTTAATGAACTAAGTGAATGAAAATATAAGCTATGGGCCTGCAGGGAAGTATATTCAAAACATTGTGGAGTACCTGCAGAAACCAGCAAAGTAAAAAGGGACCACTATTGGGGTGGGTGGGGGTCAAGAGCAATAGAGAAGGGAAAGAACAGCACGGCACACATGGTCTGAAGGGAAAATGACAAAACTGGGGGAGGGGAAGGACATGGGAGGTGGGAGAACGTAAATGAAGCTGGGGGTGGGGGTGAAAGTCTCACAGGTATTAAGAATTAAGAATGATAGTATTAACTATGTAAAAATACATATAGTATGTGAGTTAGTGTATAAATATACATATATCATTTAAATTAAAAATCCCCACCTGAGCTAACAATGCTGCCCCAAAAGATTCATAGAATATAGAACAAAACCCTAACACCTGGCACTTGAAAGTCCTCTTAAAAGTTGTTAGAGCTACCCCCGGGAGGTGGAAGGTCAGTCCTTATTGCTGAAGAGACCCTGTACTTTAGACAGAGTTCAGAGGCCCCAGAAGGATCTAACCTGAAGGCTGCCTTCCTGATGGCAATCTTTCATGATACCAGGCACTGGGCAAGCTTCCAAGAAGGGAAGTAACCAACAGTCCTACTCAGCTATGATGCCTATGAACCCAACAATGACCAACATGGCACCATAACACTAAATACAGGCACGAATTACTTGGCAGTAACCAATAGCTCTTTAATTGGAACTAAGACCATCCTGACAAGAAGGAAACCATGCCTAGTACTGGCTAGTTAAGTCATTGAATCTTGAAGGAGAACCTATAACCACCACCTTAAGAAACCAGCCTAATTCCTCAGTGTATTCCGTCTTTATGTAGGTTCTGGGGCTTGAACTCAGGTCACCAGGCTTCTGGAAAGCACCTTTACACGCTAAGCCATCTGGCTGGTTGTCTTGTTACCCTGAGCTGAAGATGTACATACACAGCTAGAGTCACCGAGGATGTATTTTAAATATGCATACCTATGTCAGCATCCTCATTTCAAAGGAGCCACACTGGAACTCATGTATACTGTGGGAAAGTGGTCACCATGACTGTTAACACGAGCACCGTTGTCAGCACAGGGTCTGATGAGGACATGAACGCCAACAATACAAAGTTCTTTCCCTTATTTGTTGCTACCCAGCTTTGACTGTCCTTAAATTCATGGACATATTGCCTTAAGTGCTGGGATTACAATTGTGCACCACCTCACTTGGCTTGAATAAATACTGCCCACTCACCCTCTGCTTATTTGAGGAGGACCTTGACCTCTTCTGCCTCTACCTCCCTGATCCTGGATTACAGGCATGCACCAGCACATTGGATTTTGCATGGTGCTAGAGGTTGGAAGCCCAGGGCTTCACGATGGTAGGCAAGTATTCTAGCAACTACATCCGCAGTCCAAACTGTTTAACAAAACTCAATGTGAGACCTGTTTATTAGTTTGCAAAACCCTTTCCCATGGGTTGTCTCACTTGTTCCTGTGAGTGAAGCAGGGTTGCCATCATTTTCATCTTCTCACACCCATTCCCAAAACAGATGCTGGTAGAGAGCAAAAAGTGGGTGGAGGGGTTAAAGTATAGTTATAAATGACAAATACAAAGGAAAATAAGTAAAACTGGTTCAAAAAATTATTCACTCAAATACCACTGTGTACCTACTACTGCCAAGCATCATGCTACCAGAAAATACTTCTGAGGAAACAAGAATGAATGACTAACTACATTATGTAAATGAGGAATTTATTAAATGTCAGAGTTTTGGGAACTGATTTCCAAAATAGAATATTTATTTTTCTAGGATGACTTACAGATAAGCCAAGTAAAGAACAGACTTTAATAAACTACAGGTAATTAAATATCTGTCAAGGAAGAATAAACATTCCTAGATTTGGTCCAAAACAGGTGGGCAAGCTGGCATGAAAAAGAGCCCTTCCTTAGAAAAAAGGGGGTCAAAAAAAAAAAAAAGAGGTTGGAAAGGTAACTCAGTATCCAAGAGTGCTTACAACCAAGTCTGACCCACATGTTACAAAGAAATAATTTCCAAATTGTCCTCTGATCTCAACATGTGTGCTGTATCAAACATACAAGTGCAGGTAGTTTTGTTTTGTTTTGTTTTTCGAGAAAGGGTTTCTCTGTATAGCCCTGGCTGTCCTGGAACTCACTCTGTAGACCAGACTGTCCTAGAACTCAGAAATCCACCTGCCTCTGCTTCCAGGCGTGTGCCACCATGCCCAGACTTTTTTTTTTTTTTTTTAAACCTGCACATGAAGCCAGGCGTGGTGGTACACGCCTTTAATCCCAGCGGGAGGCAGAGGCAGGTGGATTTCTGAGTTCTAGGACAGTCTGGTCTACAGAGTGAGTTCCAGGACAGCCAGGGCTACACAGAGAAACCCTGTCTCGAAAAAACAAAAAACAAAAACAAAAAAAATCTTTAAAAAAAAAAAAAAAAAAAAAAAAAAAAAAAAAAAAAAAAAAAAAAAAAAAAAAAAAAAAAAAAAAAAAAAAAAAAAAAAAAAAAAAAAAAAAAAACCGAAAAAAATAAGTAAATAAAAAATAAAAAGACAAAAAATAAAATACCAATTTTGATTAAAGAACATAAAATTTAAGATTGCTTAAAATACCCATGTCAGCTAAACAATCATATTTATAAGAAAATTTCTTCAAAAGTTGTTAAAGATACACCAAGTTTACTCCAACATTAATTCAGTTCTCAAGACACTTTTGCTACCTACCCAGAATTGTCCTGGAGTCACACATAGATAATGGTTATGGAACACAGTAGGTAGCTCTGATATGTGTACGTTAAGAGTTTGGAGATTTAGTATGAAAAATATTTTTAAATTATATGTTGAAATGAAAGTACTTTGGATATACTGGGCTAAAAGTATCCTATTTGCATAAACTAAATTTATATAAATTAAGCCCAGAATACCTTTAGAAAGGTATAATGCACCTATCTTAAAACTAAAATTTCTAATCAGTCATTCACATATCTATGCAGTAGAGAGCAAAAAATTGCCTAGAAATGAAACTTATCCCCAACAGTAATGAGAAAAACACCCGCGGGTCTCAACCCTTTGGGGATGGGGGTGTCAAATAACCCTTTCACAGGGTTCCCTAAGACCATCGGAAACCAGATATATACATTACAATCTATAACTAGCAAAATTACAAATAAAGTAGAAACAAAAATTTTTATGGTGGGGAGTCATCATAACATGAGGGACTGTATTCAAGGGTCACAGCATTAGGAAGGTTGACAACCACTGTAGCTCAGCACCCCTGCTTGGCTGACTCAGTCCACTGGGCTCTGAAACTTCACTTGTCCCTGGTGTGACAAAAAACAACCAACCCTAAAATGAGAAGGGATGCTGGATCAACCCTTGGTTGACATTTAGTTATCAGGAGCAGAAAACATTAGTTCCCAACACGGCCACCTGTCCCTGAGCTGTGGGGTCATTGCTAGGATCTCTACAGCCAGAAGCCAGGCAGATGTGAGATGTAGCAGGTGCAAAAATGAATCTTATCCCTCTAGCCCTTGGTCCTATTGCTAGGTTTTCTTCTTTTAACCAAAGGCAAAACTACCGGCTCACACTAGCTAGCACAGTCCCTACCAGAGGGGCATGCTGCATTGGCCCACAACAACTCAATCTTTCTGACTGCCCCACCTTCTTCCCATAATTTTTCTGGAGATGTAAAACAAATTATGATCTGGGGGCCAAATTTGGCACAGAATCTGTTTTATTTTTTTGTACAGTCTATTAGTTAAAAGCAGGTGTGCATGTTTTTCTTTCAATGGCCCCAAGAAAAAAAAGTTAGTACTTTATTTATATCTGAAAATCAGATAAAATTCCAATTTCAAACCCATGATATGATTTCAACAAGACACAGCTATAGACATTTGTTGATGTATTGCCTTCCTATGCTTTTACACTATAAGGGAAAAGGAGTGTAGTTCCAACAGGAGGCATCTAGCCTGCAAAGCTTGAGATTATTATTTGGCTTGCCAAATCCCTAGTATAAATGATAACTATATTTGTTGATTAAAATCCTTTACGGAAAGTCTACAACTTAATAGGGTCTATCTACAAAGCTGTTCTTCACTGAGTGCAAAGCTCAGTCAGTTCCACCTTCCTCCCCACTCAACATTTTGCTCCTCTATGTTCTTTCTTGAGAGAGACTCCTCCACCCCCGTAGCTATCTAAGCTCTCCCTCTGACTGTTTCAAGGATTTCCCTAGCCTAGTGATTACACACCAGCTCTATGCTTGCCACATGGATAGAGAATGCCTTCAAGCATTTAGCCAACACCTAAATGAGTACGTAACACATAGATAGCACTTTAAACCCCTTCAACCAACAGGGCAGTGTGTCAAGCTGTGCAGAGAATTGAAATCCTGATGGATGGTTGATAAACCCTGGAGTTTTCCACCAGAAGCATGCCCATGTCAGGGAAGCTCCAGGGAAGAGGCTCTACTTCTAGGGCTGGCAACATTCAACTGACACTCAAAGCTGAGGGGAAAGTCCTACCCATGGATCAGTTTGGATGAACTGGTTCACACAGAGAAAACACTGTCAAGATTCCCCCCAAAATCTGCTTCTTAACCTATACACGGATGAGTTTGTTTGTTTGCCCCCCCCCCCAAATGTTCTGAGCATATGCCCAGGAGTGGTACTGCTGGGTCCTCAGGTAGTAAGTACTATGAGTTCTGAACATTCTTATCCCTACCCGAGACTATAAGGACCAGAGCAATTCCCTAATTAACACAAAAGGAGTTTCTCAACAAATGCAGGATATTTTCCTACTGCCATTCCTGCCACGGAGATTAGTTACTATAGGTGAACTTTTGGCGGGCGAGAGAGAGAGAGAGAGAGAGAGAGAGAGAGAGAGAGAGAGAGAGAGAGAGAGTGAGTGAGTGAGTGTAAGTGTTTTCTGACAGGCTTGGAAGTCATTCTGTAGACCAGGTTGGCCTCCAACTCACAAGGTCCACCTGCCTCTTGTCTCAGAGTACAGGATTCCAGGAGTGCACTATCATGCTTACACTGTATATTTTAATTCAGTCACTTATAAAAACTGTAGCCAAACAGAGAAACCACAGTTTAAGATATTTATAGTAGGTTTCACATGTGACTTAGATTTTAAAACCAGCCAAATAGGGGATAGGAAGACAGGGCTTGGCAGGTAAGAGTGCCTGTGCCAACCCAGTTTACCCAAGTTCCACCACTGGAATCCATATGATGGAAGGAAAAGAAACCTGATTACCTTAGGTTGTCCTCTGACCTCATCTCATGGTGACTGCAGGTACATATATGTACATGTGTACACACACACTCACACACACACACTTTAAAAAATCCTGCTAAAGCATCAGCTGAACACATTTATTTAGACATACTTCCATCATGCCGGGCGTGGTGGTGCACGCCTTTAATCCCAGTACTCGGGAGGCAGAGGCAGGTGGGTTTCTGAGTTCGAGGACAGCCTGGTCTACAAAGTGAGTTCCAGGACAGCCAGGACTACACAGAGAAACCCTGTCTTGAAAAACCAAACCAAACCAAACCAAACCAAATCAAACCAAACCAAACCAAAAATCCATCACAAGTTTTTCTGCAAACAAGCACAAAGAGAAATGGTAAGTTGGACTTATTACAGGTTGATATTACAGTTAAGAAACAAAGCCATCAGGACCCTTGGAGTTGATTTCATCAAGAGCACATCACTCTTCTATCTATCCACAGGAAAATACAAAGACTAGAAGCTTCCTGTTCTGAATTAATATCAATTTAGATTAAAATTCCCAGCCGGGTATGGTGGCACATGCCTTTGATCCCAGCACTCAGGAGGCAAAGGCAGGCAGATCTCGGTCAGCTGGAAGACAGACTGGTCTATGTAGTGAGTTCCAGGACAATCATGGCTATATTAAAAAAAAGAAAGCTCCCATACCCTATAGGGAACTTCAGAAGTCTGAGAAAATTTAGCAATTTTGAAATGTTGTAATGACGATATTCAAAGCTCTTTGCATTTTGCGCTATCAATGAAGCAATTCATGTGACATAAAAGTACTAAGCAGTTTGCTTCAATAAGTTTAAGAATCCTGAGAGCAGTTTATCAAGTATTAAGAGTTAATGTGGCTGGGCAGTGGTGGCACACGCCTTTAATCCCAGCACTCGGGAGGCAGAGGCAGGTGGATTTCTGAGTTCGAGGCCAGCCTGATCTACAGAGTGAGTTCCAGGACAGCCAGGGCTACACAGAGAAACCCTGTTTCATTCACACTGCTTCCCACCCTCACAACGATGACCAAATTCATTTTCCATTTAGTGAACTAGGTTAACAGTCCACTTATGGACAGTACTAGACGTTATTAACAGCTCATTATTTTGTACCTTCAATTAAGAAAAACACCGCACAATAATGACATCGTATATTACAACAGGTAGAGGCAGCTGGTTCTCATTTTATGATCCAGCTGCTATTTTAATTTATGTAATTCCCCCAGCTTTCAGTGATGCTGGTATTTATATACACCTCGTTTCAGTACACTGCTAGCATGCTACCGCCGGCAATTTTATTGAATCTTTGGAAACATCAGCATTATCAAGTACAAAGACAACATATCCAGCAAGCATCAGTGAGGCCACAGGAGCTGCACAGTTTCTTTTGCAACTCATTGCTTCCTCCGCAGCATCAACGACTTCCCAAAGTTCCTGTGAGGCCCTGTAGCTTGTGCCCGCCTTCCCAACTTCATTTCTTACTCTCACCTCATTATGCTTTACCACCCCCAGTTTCCTTTCATTCTCAATCATGCCAAGATCTTTCTTGCCTCGCTAAACCCTCCTTGCCTCTTAGAATACTAGGGAATCTCGCCTAGGGCAGCTCTTACACATATCCTTGCTAATGCACCCACTTTTGATTCAACTTTATACAACAGTGAGTAGCAAGATCTTAGGCTGGTCTTTGGACTTCTGGACCTTCTCAGGATGCATAATAAGGGGGAAACATCACCAAGACAGCCACTGCATTACGCTTACATTATACAAAAGATGTAAATGCAATGTTAATGCCCGTGTGGGCATTAACAGTCAGGGCGTCACTCAGCAAGAACCAAGACAGCAGGTACAAACCAAGCAGTCAGTCATTTTATTCTATCACCACACTCTCAGAGGGAAAAGCCACGTTCAACAGCTTTAAGAACACAGTAAGAGTCATTAAGTTTACTGGGTCTTGACCCTTGCACATCTTTTAGTATTCTCCAAGGGGGCCAACAAGGTGGCTTAACAGCTAAAGGTGCTTGCTGTGCAAGTCTGGAAAAAGTTGAAAGAAATAAGAGATTCCTAAAAGTTGTTCATTGATCCTGACATAGGCACCATGACAGGAGTGCCACCACACACAGTAAACAAAACAAACTGGGGGGAAAGAAAAAGAAAGAAGAACCCATTGTGCACGATGCGATGGGATGTGTGTGAATAAGCACCGCTGTACACACTGAAATACGACTGTCTCCAAAACAAGTACAGTATAACTGAGACCTCTGCACCAGCCACTTCATCACATCCTTTATGTAGAACAAAGACAATCATTAGTTTAAATCTGACATTTTTTTTAAAAAGACATTAAAGAAATAGATCTCATCTGGGCACAACCTTGTTCATGTAATTTCAACACTTGGAGGCAGAGGCAGGGAAGTTTACTGAAAGTTTTAGGCTAGCCTGAGCTAAGACCCTATTTCCCTTACTGTCCTCCCACCCTCCTGAGTGGACAAAGAAGGTCACCAAGTCAGGCAAAAACCCGTAGTACAATGTCAAAACTACATCTATCAAGGAAGCCCCTCCCATTCCTCTCTAGTGGTCCTGGGAATTAAAATAGGGCCTAGAACATGTGAGGCAGAGGCAGTACCAATAAGCTATGTTGCTGGCCTCTGTTTTTATTCTGCAGTTACTGGGGCTAGCCTTGAACTTGTGATCTTCCTCTCTCAGACTCAAAAGTAGCTAGGATTGTGGGCCTGCATGTCAGTCCCAGCCTGGAAAAGTGTTAACAAATATTTTTTAGATTAAAAGTGCTTTTAATGTATATGAATGTTTTGCCTGCATGAATTTTTGCGTATTATAGGTGTGTACTACCTAATTAAGTCTTAAGAGGGCATTAAACTCCCTTGGAATTGGAGTTATAGCCTGTTGTGAGCTTGCATAAAGATGCTAGGACCTAAGGCCAAGGTCAGTGATCTTAAGCACTGAGCCATCTTTCTAACCCCCCAAAAAGCTTTTAACAACATATCAATACTTAAGATTTTTCTGAGGTTGGTGATGGCATTGGTAAATCTAATCTTTTTTCTTTTCTGAGATAGTTTCTCTTTGTAACAGTCCTGGCTCTGTGAGTTCTGGAACTCAAGAGATCTGCCTGCCTCTGCCTCCTGAGTGCTTTGATTAAAGGCATGCACTACCACATCGAGCAGCAAATGGAATTTTAAGGTATCTGTATATTAAATATACCAACATATAGATGATATGTGTAACAGGGGACCAATAATATAAGTTTCCCAGGACAGAATCAGTCAGATATAAGAGCTATTCAGAGTATACAGCAGAACAATGTGGTTTAATTCAAAGGGAACAGATAACAAGACTGCAGACTGCACACAAGAGAACCAACTTCCATAAGCTGTCCTCTAACCCCTCTCCACACACATATATATACCTACTTGTTTCACATAAATATACTAATAAAAGATACAGGTGGTTACTACTTAAAGAGGTTCAGTTGCACACCAAAAATATGCCACTACCTAAAAAAAAGAGCTATTAAAAATTCCCCTAGGCTGGTGAGATGGCTCAGTGGGTAAGAGCACCCGACTGCTCTTCCGAAGGTGATAAGTTCAAATCCCAGCATCCACATGGTGGCTCACAACCATCCGTAACGAGATCTGGCACCCTCTTCTGGAGTGTCTGAAGACAGCTACAGTGTACTTACATATAATAATAAAAAAAAATTCCCCTGTTTTCAGCTAGGTTGTGGTGGTATACACATCTTTAATCCCAACACTTAGGTGGATCTCTGTGCCAGAGCTACAAAGACAGATCCTGTCTTGAAAAACCATAAACAAAGCACACCCCCATCACCATTCTGAAATTTTTTTTTTTGCCTCATACTGGAATGAAATTAGGAACAGATGAAAATTCATTGCTTAAAAAAAATTAATTATTAAAAGAGTCTTTCCTGGGGGAGGGGCTAAAGAAATGGCTCATTTGAGAACATTTGCTATTCTTGCAGAGGACCCAGGTTCATTTCCAAGCACTCACACAGTAGTTCTTAATCACCTGAAACTACATACACTTCCAGAGGAATGGCCTCTTCTTGTCTTAAAGACTTGAATGTACCCATGCAAAACATTCATACACAAAGTAAACCAATCTAAATAATAAAAAGATTCTTTCAGATCTGAAAAGCATACTATCAAAATCTAGGTTGCCTGAGGGCAGAAACTGGCAAATCAGTCCTACATACAAGGGGCTAAAATTAGGCACATTAATCTTGAAAACAAAACAAAAACCCAAAACCCTAAAGTTAGAAGACTCCTATGTCCCTACTGATGACACCACAGTGATGTCAGAGGGACTATGGACTGGTGTGAAGACAAACAGATCAGTAAAGATCAGTGGAGGGGAAGTCTATGCACATCTCATTTTGCTCTAAGGAATTCAATGAGAAAGTTTCTTACAGGCTGAGACAAGCTGTACCCTTCTCTCACAACACACATACTAACCTCAAGCAAGTCATAAACCCTAAAAGGAAGAGCTGAATATAAAACATTCAGAAGCAGCAGCAGCAGCAGCAGCAGCAAAGCTACACTGCTTCTCATTAGGCTGTGAGTTCCTGGATGTGACACCAAAAGCAAAAAATGCAAAAGAGAAAAAAATTGAACTAGATCACCAGCAAGGCCCTAACCTGAATCCTGAGCACCAAGCTACGAAAAATGGAAGCAAACCTCACCACCATAGATGGAAGAAATTGTTTGTAAATCACATATATCCTTGAAGCCTATTAGGACAGCTAAAGCCAAGCAGACAGAGTTGGTAAAGATGGAGACAATTCTCAAAACCAGAAATACCCCATGTCCCAGCAATTCCATTCCTAGGGAACAACCAAGATAAATGAAAACAAAGGAATGTTTGTACAGGAATGTTTATAACACCATTATTTTTAACAGACAAGAAGTAGAAACAACTCATTTATCTAAGAGGAAAATGTAGTATAAACTCACATTAGTGAAATATTAATTCAGCCACAAACAGGAACAAGGTATGATGCCTTTACATGAAATGTTCAGAGTAAGTAAATCAATAAAAATAGAAGGCAAATAATGGTTGCCAGGGTCTAAGTGGTGACAACTAACTGCTATGAGCACAGGTTTTCTTTTCAGTACACATGGATAGATACACATGGACATCAAAATTGGGTCCCCAGAATCCTGTGGTGGAAGGAAAAAACCCATTTCCAAAAGCGGTCCCCTGACCTCCACATGCCTGATGTATATGATCTTCTCTAGCAAATTCATAAAATAATAAATGTTCACTTCAGCAGCACATGTACTAAGATTGTAACCATATAGTGACATATTCCATATTTTAAAAAGTTACAGTAAGCTCTGCTTATTCTCTTATACAGAAGAATGAACAGGACTGATAAAGCTTCAAAAAAATAGCCACTACTGAACTATTCTGCTGATGTAAACACACTACTAAGTATACATTACACACTACTAAGTATACATTAATCTCACACACTAGTAAGGAAGTACATGTTTAAACCACGGTTTCTTTATTTTTCTTTCTTTCTTTCTTTCTTTCTTTCTTTTTTTTTTTTTTTGGAGACAGGGTTTCTCTGTATAGCCCTGGCTGTCCTGGAACTCACTCTGTAGACCAAGCTGGCCTCAAACTCAGAAATCTATCTGCCTGCCTCTGCCTCACAAGAGCTGGGATTAAAAGCATGCACCACCACTGCCCGGCTAAACTACAATTTCTTTAAAAAGACACACACACACACACACACTAAACTTCTTTTGAATGTGGTATAATCTTATGTGTACAGGTGTGTGTGAGAGCAAAGAGGTCTCAGAAGGAGATGTCAGGTTTTTGTCACTTTCCACTTGATTCCCTTGAGACAGGGTCTCTCACTGAAACGGAAGATCTCCATTTTCTAAACAGGCAGGTGGCTAGTAAGCCCCAGTTCTCCCATTTGTTCCCCACCACCACCACCACACTGCCTTGTACAGCTTCACATGGGTTCTGGGGACTGGAACTCAGGTCTTCACAGTTAAACAGAAAGGACCCTACTCACTGAGCTATCATCCTATCCCTCACCACATTTCTCAAATGAATTATGTTAGAAACGGACAGGGTAATTGAATGTGTCAGAATCCAATGTGATTACGTTCTTTGGGGAACAATCAATCATGTCAGGTATCAACCTTTCCCTAGGAAGAATCCAACAGCATCAGGTGTGTTCTGACAAGGTTTAACTCATCTACTCTTTTTCGAGACAGGGTTTCTCTGTGTAGCCCTGGCTGTCCTGGAACTCACTTTGTAGACCAGACTGGCCTCGAACTCAGAAATTCGCCTGCCTCTGCCTCCCAAGTGCTGGGATTAAAGGCATGTGCCACCACTGCCTGGCTAACTCATCTACTCTTGATGAACTGCCACTCACCAAACCACAACCATTTCATTTTATAAACTTCCACATTCCCGTGATCTCGTCTCCCGTGATCTCGTCCCTTTAGCAATACAAGGAATACACACAACAAATAAGCTTTTGGAAAGATGATCTAATGAGACAAACTAGATTACCAACACTCTGGAAGATATTCCAGAGACTACCAGATGCAAGACAGTTTACTTTTTTGACAGTTTTGACTGAAGGAGTCCTCACTAAGGACTCCTCAGCTGTAGTAACAACAATGCACCATGAGGAAACTGCTACATATGGCCACCACCAAAATTAACAAAAAGGACCTCCATAAAAGCCAGATTGAATTACAGGTGACACTTCCCTACTGCAAGTATCAGGAAAATACTGCAGAAGGAAATTTTACTGTAACATTTTAAACAACTTGAAAGCCTAATAATGAAAAAAAAAAAAAATCACATTTCAGTTTTTGCTGAAGGCAAACTTAAAAGTCTGTGGCATTATCAAGTAACAATGCCCAGCAGTCTAGTCAGAACAAAAAACAGCATTTACTCAAGAAAACAGTATAAAAAGACATGACTTCCAATCCCCACCCCACCACATCTAGAAACACTGAAATTTCTAGTCTGCCACCACACACATCTCTAAGTTCTGACAAGTGGTCAATTCCCTACTCCTCTGCAAAGAATCCAGAAACTAGAAAATATGTCCTTCATATGAAAGCAAACTAAAGTTAAATGCAACATTAGGAGTAACATAGTATCTTACTTTAGGCATTACAGTTGAAAACAAGTATAGAAAAAACAGGCTGCAACACACTGGGGGCACTGAATACAGGTCTACAATCCTGTGTTCCTCCCCGGGCTAGCACCACACTTACAACCAGCAGCCCAGAGTGAATGTTTGAATCTATCCTGGCTCTGGTGGGGCTTTCCCAGGAAAACCAGTCTAGGCTATACAGTGAGTCCAGGGTTACCTGGGTTACAGAAGACCGTGCCTAAAAAAGTCAGCATGGTTTTCTATTGACAGAAGTTCTTAGCAAAGGAGACATAACACTAGACTTATTTAAACCCACTGTCATTTCAAAAATCACAAGAGAATAAAACCCAGATCTGTAGAATATTCTCTTGCATTGAAAATAGGTAGCCCTGATACTTGTGACTTATTTATGCCTTGCACATTCAAGATTACTATCTTCCATTAGTTAGCACCGTTTATTTATCTGATTAGAGGGTACTCAATCAACAGCCAAGTTACATCATGGTCTCATTCTCCAAATTTGGAGGGAATTCAGAAAACAGTATGGTGATTCAGACAACCAACACTGGTTACATCAGGAGTTCCATCTTGGTGTTGAATGGACTCACCGTAATTTTGTGCGTATTAACTCTAGGGTTGCAATTGTTAAAGCAGTCACCTACTCTCTCCTACTATGAACACCTCACTTAGCACTGCACTATGCACGTGTTCCCTTTCCACTCTAGGCACCCCCATCTGTCACACTGTCTCCGACCTTCCATTCCCTTCCTAAGGGTTTTCTCCAGTTCTTGAGGAGAGAAGGTGGAAAGTAAGCAGGCCTAGACTGATCTTGGTCAAAGAGCACAGACCCTGGCACCAGCAGTGGAAAGCAGGGTGAGATCGCAGAATGAACCGCCTAGCAGGAGTCTGTCCAATGGGGAAGGCATTCTACTGCCAGACTCCCCACTTGTTTCACCACTCCTCAGTGGTCCCTGTCAAACGCACATTTTCTGGAGGCAGTTACATCTTTCAAACAGCACTCAAGATGAACATGATAGTCCCCTGTTCCGGTCGGTCAAAAACAATAAAGCCTCACCCTGCAGCGTGGTTAAGTTCAAAAGTCCTGTAACACACGAGGTACTGAATACTACTGGACACCGCGTTCCCTCCCCACCCCACCCAGGACCACCTCTATTCGGCAAAAAGGTGACTACCAGGAACAACTTTAAATGTATGTCAATCGCTTGGTGGTGATGTTGGGAAAACAAAGGGGCTTTTGAATTACTTTAACAGCCTGGTTCCAAGTGCCTGGCCTTGTTTCTCCTCAAAGGGGAAAAGAAAATAGGACACATCAGATACGTCTTTCTCTTCTTCCCTGTGCTGGCTGCCAGCTGCTACCTAGCTGGCCTGTGAGGGGTCCAGTCTAGGTTTCTTGGAGGCGGAAAACTTGGTAGCCAAACGTCTTGAAGTTTCCCGTTTTCTTTAAAAGGCTTAACTTCTTTACAGATGGAAAGGTCACAAGGAGAGGTTTCCTTTGTTGAAATGCCCGGGGCTTGTGGGATTGGGGAAACGGGTGGGGACAGACCGTGCTTAGAGAAGGCGGAACAGATGCGGGGATCCGACTAGGCTGCTCCCGGTCGCAGGACTCCGGGCCAGTGGCCCGCGGCTCCTATGCCGAGGGAAGGACGCGGCCGCCTCGGCCTGCCGCCCCGCCACCTGTCCGCCGCGCCCGGGGACAGGGGAAGGCGCCGCCGCCTCCACCACCACTCAAAATGGAGGTTATGAAACGCGCGCCGCCCGCCCGCCCGCCCGCCCGCCACATGGCCGCGCCGCCACAAACTTCGCAGGCGCGGCCGCGTCCTGGGGCTCAGCCTCGGCATCGCCCGGGCCGCCACTCACCTACAGACCGGTAGCCCAGGATGGCGATCTTCCGGGACTTGGACTGAGGCATCTTGGTGGCCTGCTCAGCCCCGACCCAACCACATTAACCGCGACGGTGGCGGCTCCTCCGGCTCAGACTATCGGCGGCGGCTGCGCCGGGGGAACGCGGCATACAGAGCACGGCGGCGGGCGCGGCTGCCTCTCTCTCTCTCTCTTTCTCTCTCTCTCGCTCGCTCGTTCTTTCGCTCGCTCCTTCTCTAGCTCGCTCAACCGCCTGGAACCGAACGCGCGGGCCCTCCCCCAACAACACACCCACGTGACCGCGCGCGGCCGCGTCTGCGCCGCCTCCCGCCGCCGCCTCCCAGCCCGGAACGCGCGGGGGTGCGTCGGGGAAACGTTTTACTTTAAAGGGAAAAAGCGGAGACGCCCCAAGGCCCCCGGAAAAGTCACGACCGAAACTCGCTGCGTCATGACCCTCCCACCTACTTCCGCCGCTTTTTAATTACGACAATCCTGCCCGAGCTCTGACTGGACGGCTCCCAGACTGCCGCGCGATGACGCAATGGAAACTCCGTCTCCTATTGGGGATTGGGAGGGGTGGAGCCAAGGAGAGGTGCAGCTCAGCGGGGAGCTAAAAATAAATTCTGTCTGCTTTTGCTCGGCGGGGCGCCTGCGTGGTCCAAAAGCGTGGCCCTACCGCCGGGTGGGCGGGTGGGCGGGCGGGCAGGCAACTCCTCAGTGATTGGCTGATGTGGGTGCAGGGGCGGAACCAGAGGCGTGAAGCACGGTGATTGGTGAAGTGCCGAGCCGTTGGCCGACTTGCGCCTGCCGGCCCTTAAAAGGAGCGAGGCGCGTGGCCCTAGCTGACGGACTGTAGGTTGGCTGACACCTCGCTTCGCACTTATCTATACTTCAAATTACCGTCCTGCTATGTTAGCTTTAGTCTGGGCTTAACGTGGGTGGTGACTAAGCTTTATTTGTGGCTGAGGAGCTGTGGGAAGAATGAAATCTGTGCAGCTCGCAAATGTCAGACATTCCATTAAAAGCAGCGCGAGCTGACCCGTCCTGGTGCGGACTCAGGCAACACGCCGGGCTGCGCGCACCTCGCACAGACAGGCGCGCGCGTGGGAGTCCTGCAGCCAGATCAGTGCGTCTTTTCCATACTGAACACTCAAGAGAACACACACACAGGTTATTTCTGGAGAAACGTGAAAGTCAGCCATTGTCAAGAACGCTGAGGAAAAGGAGGAGGCTTCGCTGTCTGGTGTGGGCGGGACATGCCTGAAAGGGGAAGGCTGTCATATTTTCTACAACAGTCAGACAGGCAGAGAGCCCTTGTTTCCAGAGAACTAGAGGAGTTGAGATGTCCTCATGTTGAAGAACAGGAAGGAAAGCTAGTCTCTAGGCCTAGTTCATGGAAGCCCAAGCTAAAAGCTAGGCCTGGAAATAAAGGTAACAAGAGAGAACAGCACACTTGTCCTTAATTTTTTGCCCTTCACAATAGACTTACTTTTATAGGGTCTCATGTAGTCCAGGAATTCTTAGAGATCCACCTGTCTCTGCCGCCAAGGTGCTGGGATTACGTGCTGTTCTGCTACCTTGATCTTTCAATTCTCTTTCCTTTGTCCAAATGCTAGTATTACCGGCTTCCAAACCATGAGCTATAACTGCCTTCCCCTTTGAACTATCTTAAGTCTTTTTAAAACAGACTCAGGTAAAAGTATATTCAGCAGATGCCCCAATCCACCAGTGTTCTTGAGCTCATAGCACTAAATTCCTTGGTAATGTAACATAGGGTTACCTTGCGGGGTGGGTGGGGGGGAGCTGTTCAGCAAGTTGTATCAGCCAGTAAAAGCACTTGCTACACAAACCTCACAACCTGACTTTGATCAATGTATACCAAAGTGGAAAAAGAACTGACTCCTGGTTGTTCTTTGGCCTCTATATCCGTTCTATTTTATGCACACATCTGCACACTATTACTGCTGCTGCTGCTGCTGCTGCTGCTGCTGCTGCTGTTGCTGCTGCTGCTGCTGCTGCTACTAAGTAGAACAGGATACAAACAGCATACTATGCATAGTGAAGGTCTATATTCGTGTTGGGTGTCTTTGTATTGTGTTTTGATATCTACTAAAAAATATCCTCCTTTGAGTTCTCTCAAAAAGTTTAACTTTTTTTTTTATTGCTTTAGGCTAGGAATATTAGTAATCAGAGAAGTCGTTATAAAGTTCAAGAATTTTCTAGTTGCTGACTTAAAGTTCTTAGATGTCAGATTCGAGAATTTAGAAGATTCTGTTATTCCAGTGTGGATTGAATTCACTTTCAACGATGGTTCAGGGGCCTGGAGAGATGTGGAAGTGGTTAAGAGCGCATACTGCTCTTGCAGAGGACAGACTTTGGTTTCCAGCACCCACATAATGGCTGATAACCAGCTATACCTCCCGATCCAGGGGATATGAACCCACTTCCAGCTTCTGTGGGTACTACATGGCACATGGTACACAGACACATGCATGCAGGGAAGATAACATGGCTCAGATTATGTAAGACAATGGGTATCAATAGTATGCACCCATAGAAATACCTAAGTATAACCAGACAGGAGCATCAGAAGAAATGCTCTTTCTGTCGATTCCAAAGTGGTACAACCAGCTGAGAAAGCTCTTTAACCTTTTAAAGCAGCTGGAAGAGTCACTGTCTCCAATGAGCATCACAATGTTCTAGTAGCACAGTCTCAGTATGCTTCCTTTTTTCTCCATGTTCTTTTACATTGTTCCTTTTCTATGTGCCCTAAAACTCTGAAGTCTTCCATTTAAATCTCTAGATAGAGAACATAATTAGTTTATTTAATGACCATTGTCCCTTGAGGAGTTTATGCTAAACATGTGACTCGAGCAGATAGGTCTTTGCTGGCATCCATTTCTGGGGTTTGTGGCTATTATTTAAAACAACCAGCCTTATATTGTAATATTTTTTATTGGCTCTTTGTGAACATTTGCAAAGTACCAGACTTAAAGTTGTGACACAGTTTTGTTTGTTTGTTTGTTTATGTGAATTGTATGTGTATGTGTACATAACATGGTATATTTAGAAGCTAGAGGACAACTTTTGGGAGTCTCTTTTTTTTTCCTTCCACCATCTGGGTCCTGAGAATCAAACTCAAGTTAACAGGCTTGGTGCAAGTTCTGCTACTCCCTTGAGCCAGCTCACCAGCCTACAATGTAGTCTTTTGACTTCCTGAGATACCTCCCCACACACATTATTGATTCAGGGGAAGACAAAACTCCTTGTTTACTAAAAAAAAATATTGTGAAATTATTTCTCATGAGAAATCTTGGCCTTAGTTGTCTAAGAGTTTTATTGTTTTGTTTTAAATATTTGATGAGAAAAGATTAACTAGATTCATCTTAATTTTGCAAAAGTCAAATCTGACTATCTTGTTATGTCTCCGAGGTGTCTGTCTTGGGGTTTCATTGCTGTGAAGGAACAACATGACCAAGGTAACTCTCATAAAGGACAACATTTAATTGGGGCTGGCTTAGAATTTCAGAGGTTCAGTCCATTATCATCGTGGTGGGAAGCATGGCAGCATGCAGGCAGACATGGTGCTGGAAAAGGAGCTGGGAGTTCTATATCTTGATCCAATCTTCAGACAGCCAGGAGGAAGCTCTGGATCATACTAGCCTAGCTTGAGCATACACATGAGACATCAAAGCCCAGCCCCACAGTGACACACTGCCTCTAACAGGGTTACACCCCCTCCAATAAGGCCACACTTCCTAATAGTGCCACTTCCCATGGGCCACACATATTCAAATCACCACAGTGTCCAAAATCAAACAATGCAGATCTGGGAAAGCATTCAACTTCAGTCTATTATGTGGACAAAATGTTGAAATCAGAGGACAGAGAGGGGCCTCCTCAACAACAGAAAAATGGTCCTGTCTTTAGCATTTCAGGATGAGTGTCATCTTGGGGAAAACAAGTCCTTTACTTTCACTGGGAAGAAAATCTGGCCCTCTTTTACCAGTGGCTCAACCTTGAAACATGGAAGTTATGGGATGTTCCTAAAGAAGGGAAAGTGAAGGGGGCCAGTTCCAAATCCTTGGAAGAAGGCACATGTGCCAGAGAACACTGACTTACCAAGGAACCACAAGGACAGGTGTAGGCTGTGCAGTCACTGTTAACTATTCTCGTTTCATCATAGATTGACCTGTGTTCCCCCAAATAAGGGCCTGTAAAAATTCAGTCCCTGCCAGAACACTCTTAGTAGGAAACAGGGCTACTGCAAACAGAATTCATTAAGATGCAGTTATACTATAGTGACTCCCAAGCCAGTATGAAGAAAGGAGGAGACATGGGATTGAGGGAGGAGGGCCAGTGTGACAGAGACTAAAGTGCTCCTGGGATTGTGTGAAGCTGGAAGAGGTGAGGAAACATACTTCCTGAGACCCTTCAGAGAGAATGTGGTTCTGCCAACCTCTGTACTTCACACTTTGATCCTCTAGAATCCTGAGAATAAATTTCCATTGTTTTAGGCAATCTAGTTGGCAACATTTTATCAGTGCAGTTACAGGGAACTACATCAACTTTCCTCAGATTGCCAGCAACCTAAGTTTGAATGTGATTTTCAGGGGCTGTAGGTAAAAATTGTCTTTGCACAACCCCTAGGCCTAAAGCTTCTAGCTTTCACCAACAAAAGGCTGCTGACCCACACAGAGCCAGGCTATCAAAGTTGTTGGCTCAGTAGATGGTTAAATGACTAGAGCAGAAGCATAGCTCATTCCTAAGAAACTAGGAATGTTCAGGAAAAGGCAGGAGGTGATTTCTTGCAGTAAATCATGTGATGGCTTATTGTCCAGATCTTTCGAATGTGCCTTAGATGTAGAATTTAGTCACAGTTATTCATAAGCCATTGAAAAAATATAATTAGCCCTTGAGGTGCACAGTCACTGCTGGCTCCGATCATATGAAGGGCTGGCACGGTATTGAATTTTATCTAAGCCATAAGGCTGTAGAGAACGTCTGAGGATGCAAGAGAGAAAAACGGGACATTTTTTCTAAATATTTTCATTTCAACATAAAATAATTGACCTTTGTTGATATATAACGTGCAGATTGGTCATGGTTCCATCATTTGACATGTGGCATGTTGTGGCAGGTCCTGAAGTGCCACATAAGGGATGTCATGGCAGTTTCTTCACTGTTAAGTGCTCAGAATGTTGGGTACTACCTATCTCAGGGTTCTCTTCTTCTTCTTCTTCTTCTTCTTCTTCTTCTTCTTCTTCTTCTTCTTCTTCTTCTTCTTCTTCTTCTTCTTCTTCTTCTTCCTCCTCCTCCTCCTCCTCCTCCTCCTCCTTTTCTCCTTCTCCTCCTCCTCCTCCTCCTCTTCTCCTTCTCCTCCTCCTCCTCCGTCTCCTTCTTCTTCTAGCTTTTTTTCAAGACATGGTTTGTCTGTCTGTCCTGGAACTCACTCTGTAGACCAGGCTGGCCTTAAACTCACCGAGATCTGCTTGTGTTTGCCTCCCAAGTACTAGGTTTAAAGGTGTGCACCGCCTCTGCCTGGCTTTTTCTTAATCGTCAACACAATGGAGACTAACCTTGGCCACCAGGCTAGGCATGCCAGCTGTTCATGCTTTACAGTGCCCGTTTCTCTTTTCCTCACTCTACTATTTAGGAAGGAGCCTTTGTGCCCAATTCCTCTTAAGTGGTGGGGAGTAACCTGTTCTGTCATTTTCCTTCTGCCTGAGAATTTCCTTTAGAGCTTCTTTAGTCTCCTAGATACATACTCTCTATCAGAAAACATCTTCATTTAATTTCTTTAACTTTCATTTAGAAGGTTATAGATTTACATATAATCTAAGAAATAGCACAGGAAGGCCTTATGTGCCATTATGTAACATATTGCATAAGTATAGGTAATATCAAGATTGAGTTCCTTATGTCATATTTAGAACTCACCAGCTTTGCATTCTGGTGTGTGTGTGTGTGTGTGTGTGTATCTGTGTAAACACTTTTTTCAGTCTTACTACAGGTGTAGATCCATAGAACTGCACCCACAGTTAAGATATAGAGAGTTATGTCACCAGAAAACCGTCCCTTGTCCTAGCCTTTTGTTTCTTCCTCAGAAGGTCTCCTCAAGGCTGGAGAGCTGTTTCTATGGTGAATAGCACTCCCAGAAATCATGAGTAGCCTCCTGCTCCGTCCTCCAGACGAAGTTTGTGTAACTGATGAACTTGGCTTCTGCACTGAGAAGTGAGCCATCCTTTTCTACACTTGTTTGCATTCTTGTTTTAATGTTTTCTTTCTTTCTTTCTTTCTTTCTTTCTTTCTTTCTTTCTTTCTTTCTTTCTTTCTTTTTTTTTGTTTTTTCGAGACAGGGTTTCTCTGTGTAGCCCTGGCTGTCCTGGAACTCACTTTGTAGACCAGGCTGGCCTCGAACTCAGAAATCCCGACTGCCTCTGCCTCCCGAGTGCTGGGATTAAAGGCGTGCGCCACCACGCCCGGCACTTTCTTTCTTTCTTTCTTTTTGGTTTTTCCAGACAGGGTTTCTCTGTGTAGCCCTGGCTGTCCTTGAACTCACTTTGTAGACCAGGCTGTCCTCGAACTCAGAAATCTGCCTGCCTTTGCCTCCCAAGTGCTGGGATTAAAGGCGTGCACCACCACCGCCCGGCGCTTTAATGTTTTCTGCAGAACTATATCCTTTGGTGTTTCAGGAGTTTCTCTCTCTTTTGAAGTATTCTTGACTCTTGGACCCCAGCGCTGATGGTTTTAAGTCTTTTCCATTCTGCTTTGACTTCTGTGTATGTTTGGCTGGCGATCTCATTGGAGTTTCAAGATCTCTGGCAGCAGACTTTGTACAATGGTAGCTACAGGGGTTTAGTTAAGGAGGGTTTCTTCTTTTTCTGGTGTGTAGATAAGTAAGTTTTATTTCTATACAGATGATATAATAGGTTTTCTGCAAAGTTTTTCAGAGTTTATCAAGATGATCCCACAGGGTAGTTTTCTCAACTCAGTTTCTCCATGGATTTTACTGATTGAGTTTCAGATGTGAATCCAGTCTGTACCTCTTTCTCCCTCTGTTACGTCATTTGGTATACATACATAGTATATAGCACACCAGATGAGGACTTTGGATCCCACTATATATAATATAATATAATATAATATAATATAATATAATATAATATATATTTTATATGTGTGTGTGTTTGTAGATATATATATATGTATATATGTGTGTATGTATGTGTATATATATACATATATGTGTGTATGTGTGTATATATACACACATACACACACACACACACACACACACACACACACAAAGAACTATAAGGCTCTGAATTGCATAATTTGGGGAAGTTCCTCATGCAGTCACTAGCCTGAAACAAGGACATTCTTTTCTGCTTTAAGAGTGTCTGTGCAGTGATTTCTGGTGGGCTTGCTTACCTTGCAACATTCTGGATGCCTCAGCAAGATCCCCAGAGATGAAGATACTGGGACAGTGGGGTTCTCAGATCCCCACTGGGGTGATAATGTGGAAAACAGGCAGTTCCTATCAGATGCATACTCTGAGATATTCCAGGGCCCCATGAACTTCTCCTGCTTCTGGTCCTGATGCCCCAGTGGCTCCCAATGCCTCCACTCTAAAACGGGAAATCACAGAAAGGTACCTGAATCTGCCACCTCCAGAGGTACGTCTGTTTATGGCACCTTCCAAATAGGACACCTTAAGAAATAAGGACATCCCTAGGAAAGGCTGGATACAGCCCTAATTCTAGTGTCCGGGCTCCATGAGATATCACTGGAACTCATGGTTTATGGGGCTCACTTGTCTTTGTTGTTTGTTTGCCTATGTGTGTCTTTTTGTGTGTTTCTGTCAGTTCCATTGGCTGTGGAAACAGATCTAAGGTGAGGATGGGAGTGAGTAGCTCCAAGACACCACCTGGAGTGTTAAATACTCCAAAGAAGATTTTATGGAAAAGGACAGATACAGTGACTGTTTCTCAACCAGAAAACTTTGGGCCTTCATGAACTCATCTAGCCATCTTTTGGAGTGGAGTGGCCCAGTGACAGATCTCTGGACTCCCAGATGGTCAAGGCTGTCTGGAACATGGTGACCAAACACAACCCTGCAATCCTGACCAGTTTCCATGTGCTGGCTAATGGCTTTCTCTGGTGTAAGACCCTCTTGTTGGGGACACAAATCTTTTTGGTTCAACCAGATTGCCCAAAGAAACCCAAGCCTTCTATTCTCTTAGCTACACTGGTATCCATCTTGTTCTCCTAGTCTCTAAATTAACTACTCTACTTCTGATCATTGCTGGGCCATTAATACTTTTGCTTCTAGCCCTCACCATAGGACCCTCCTTGCTCAACTGCCCACTGAACTATGCAAACAGTGAATTCTGTTAAATTGTTAGTGCTGAGGGGACAATATAACCACCTGACCTAGATAAATCCACAATTTGACTTGTGCCCATAGAACTAGTGGGGACTGTAATAGGCCCTCAGACCTAGAAAAACCCACACCACATTAGAGGCACCATTCCAACCTTAAAACCCAGCATGTAGGCTCCAATATCTGCCCTAACAGGAGCAGAGAGAGTCCATGGTCCCAGGGCAGTCCCTAGAAGTACCAACCTTTCTTTGTGGCTTCTGCATTTGCACTTCATGCTAACTGTGGTCTGTCAACCAAGATGGGTTTTTTTGTGTGTGTGCATGAAAGGCAGAGCTGTAAAGTTTGGTGCTGCAGGATTTGGGTAAGTTCCCCGTACAGCCCCTGGACATCAATAAAGACTTTCTTTTTGGCTTTGAGACGGGCCCTGTGTGGTGTCTGGTGGGTTTGCCTTGCAACACTGTGTCGTTGCCTTCTGCACTTTCCTTTTTATTATTTACTTTGTGCTCTCTTTTTTATTCTCTTAAAGCAAAAACTGATACTGCTTGCTTTAGGTTTATGTATGCTATGTATTTAGTGCTATAAACCCCTCTGATGTCACTCTGATGTCGCTCTGATATCACTCTGATGTCACTCTGATGTCGCTCTGATGTCGCTCTGATGTCACTTTACTGGTGTTTCTTGAGTTACTGTGTTTTCATTTTCAATCAACTCCCTATACTTTCCATATTTCCTTTTGATTTTGCTGACACAGAGCTTAGTTAGACACTCTCTTTAATTTCCATCGGAGTCTTCTATCTTTATGAATAATCCTTTGAAAATAATATCCAATAATTAAAATCAAATCTTGAAACAAACTACGCAGGGAAGAACAGATGGGACAGAAACTGGGGGCCGTGACAGTGCAGAAACTATCAGTTTTGTTTTGATCAGGAGGTAGGTGTCTAAGGCTCCCATTTGAAATTTGGATGGAACAATGTCAGGTATAGGAGTCAGGAATTCAAAGAAATAAAGTATGGTTTAGAATTATCAGCATTATACCGGTAGATACAACCTAGAACTGGACAGGGTAACCAAGGGAGAAATAACAGACAGTGAGAAAAATTCTAAGGATGGAGTTGGAGAAATGCCAGAAACCAAGAGTGGCCAGGTTGGAGGAGGAAGCAGAGAGTGTTCTGGAAGACAAGGGACAGCATTGCTTTAGGACAAGGAGGGACCGGGTGACAGGCCAAGGGAAGAGACTGATGAGGGCCATGGTCTAATACAGCGGCCACTCGTGTCCGACTGAGAGGTGGGACCAGAAGGCAGGCAGGAGTAAGGCTCTGAAGACAGAAGACAATAGTGGATCACACATAGGAACCTCTTCCTGCAAGTTTTGTTGTAAGCAAGAATAGAAAAATGGGAGGCAACTAGGTTGGAACATGGAGCTGAGAAGAGAAAGGTTATTAATTAACATATTTATCACAGGATGTTTCTAGAGGAAAATTTTAAGACAAATAATAGGGTTTTATCTATATAAAACCAATGGTACAAATATTTTCCATTTTAATATTGCTAGGTGAATTTTGGTACAGGTTTTTTCTTTTTTTTTTTCTTTTTTGGTTTTTCGAGACAGGGTTTCTCTGTATAGCCCTGGCTGTCCTGGAACTCACTCTGTAGACCAGGCTGGCCTTGAACTCAGAAATTCGCCTGCCTCTGCTTCCCAAGTGCTGGGATTAAAGGCATGTGCCACCACGCTGGCTGAATTTTGGTACAGGTTTGCATTGTTTTTACAAGCATAAAGAGGAGAGGAGGCCTTTCAGTGTAATTAAGGACAGATCTTAAATCTGACAAATCAAGATTTTAATTTTAAAAATATTCTGTTTAATTATATGTATGCATATCTGTGAATGGGTATGTACACATGAGTGTAGGTACCCCCCCCCCCACTCTGTTCTCAGCTCTTCTGTGGCATCCAGTGGCGCCTGGGGTGCCCAAGAGCCTGAGAATCAGAATCAGATGGCCCCAGCCTCCGTGCAGGCCCCAGGACTCCTGAGCCGCTCCAGCTGTCCCCAGGACCTTAGACTGTGCTCCCCCACCACTCCCAGAGCAGTATCCAGCGGCTTCTCATAGCCTGTCACCTGCCCAGTGCCCGTGTGGGGTTAGCACAGGTGTCCCACTTCCTGAGCAGTCCAAGTCCCCAGTGGATTCGGGCCACCCCCTACCCAACACCAAATGTGACTCTTTCTGAAAAGCAGTGACTTCATATAAAAGTCACATAAAGGTAAGGTATTCTTTAATTTTCAGTGTAATTATATTGTCACGAACACAAATACATTCAGGTATGGCTAGGCACACTCTAATCCCAGAATTCTGGGGGCTGAGGGAGGAGGATACTGTGTTCTGGTTCAGCCTGGCCACATAGTAAGACCTCATCCCAAACAAAATAAAACAAAAAACATGTTGAGGTAGTTTGAATATGCTTAGCACAGGGAGTGTCACTTTTAGGATGTGTGTCCCTATGGGAGGAAATGTGTCATTGTGGGGATGGACAATGGAATCCTCTTCTTAACCACATGAGAGCCAGTCTTCTCCTACTGGCTTTCAGACAAAGATGTAGAACTCTCAGCTTCTCCTCCATCATGCCTGGATGCTGCCATGCTCCCACCTTGACTATAATGGACTGAACCTCTGAACCTGTAAGCCAGTCCCTTAAATGTCCTTATAAGAGTTGCCATTGCCATGGTGTTTGTTCACAGCAGTAAAACCTTAACTGAGACACATATACAACCAACCCAAAACATAACAACTCCCCCAAACAAGCAAATATAATTTAGTGTCTATTAAGACTGAATGTATCCTTGCTTCATATATTAAAATTTAACTCCTGTATTTGAAGGTAGGATTTTTGCAAAGTAATCAGGTCATGAGGGTGGATCCTTGGTAAATTAGATTAGTAGGGGGAGGGGGAAGAGGAGAAAACTAGAATTGGCTGTCTTTCTCTCATATAAGGATAAAAGAAGTTGTCTCCAGTTTTATCTGGAGCAGGGAGTCCACCAAAACCAGCCATTCTGTATCCTGAACTTGAATATTTAGACAGGACCATATCTCAGCAGGGTGTGATGTCTGATTACACAGTGAGTTCCAGGGTTACAGAGTGAGACCCTGTCTCAAAAACAAACAAACAAACAAACACCAAAACAAAAACAAACAATAAACAACTAAAAAAGAAAAAAAGAAAAGGAAGCCAACCAAAATCCAAAAACCAAACAAGAACGACAACAACCAGAGAGAAACGCCTTCACACTTGTGTTATTTGTAAGTGACCTAATCCATGCTGCTCCATTAGCTCTTCCTGCTAGATGTTAGTACTCTAAGGCAGTTCTCCACTGATAGTGGATGGCTACTACTGATAGTGGATGGTTACTACTGATAGCGTATGGTCACCGCTAGACCTTAACACTTTCAGGCAGTTCTCCACTGATAGTGGATGGTTGCTACTAATAGTGTATGGTTACTACTGATAGTGTATGGTCACTGCTAGACGTTAGCACTCTAAGGCAGTTCTCCACTGATAGTGCATGGTTGCTACTAATAGTGTATGCTTATTACTGATAGTGGATGGTCACTGCTAGACGTTAGCACTCTAAGGCAGTTCTCCACTGATAGTGCATGGTTACTACTGATAGTGTATGGTCACTGCTAGATGTTAGCACTCTAAGGCAGTTCTCCACTGATAGTGGATGGTCACTGCTAGACGTTAGCACTCTAAGGCAGTTCTCCACTGATAGTGCATGGTTACTACTGATAATGTATGGTTACTACTGATAATGTATGGTCACTGCTAGACGTCAGCACTTTAAGGCAGTTTTCCACTGATAGTGTATGGTCACTGTTAGACGTCAGCACTCTAAGGCAGTTCTCCACTGATGTATGGTTACTTTTGTTGCTGTAATAAAATACCATAACCAAAAGCAACTTAAGGAAGAAAGAATTTATTTTGGCTTCTGATTCTGTTGGAATCCATCACGGCAGGCACAGTGGCAGAAACAGGAAGCTGGGTTATCACATTTTTACCTTCACACAGGAAGCAGAGCAAGGGAACAGGAAGTGGGGTGAGGCTATAAATCCTCAAAACCCCCAGTGAAATACTTCCTCCAGGTAGAAGGCCATTATTCTAAAGGTTCTATAATTGCCGCAGACTAACCCCTTCTTGGTCTCCTATCTGTGCGGAACGGGTTCTGGTTGTAGGTGGGCAAAGGAGTCGGCGAAAGTGTCAAACAGACGTGACACAAGGGAATGTGGATCTCAATGTAATTTGTCAAATCAAGCATCAAACTTTTTATACAGAAGAAAATAGGGAAGTTAGGTGACACACCGGCAAGGTACAATGAGGTTACTGGATTCTTACATAAAACAGAGGAATGCAAACATGGAAGGACTGGCAGGAACCAACTGGGATAAAATTCAATGTGAACAACTGAGATAAAAAAGCAGCCCCACCTAAGGTTAGCTTAATCTTAGGAGTCAGGGACAAGGGCTTCATGCCCTTGCCATAGTTCCTATTCTAGTCTATAGTATAGTCCACCTTCCCCCTAGGCCTTTGTAAATTCTTGTGTATGGGTGTAACTCAGCTATCTATAGTTCTAACTATCTACTCTGGTTCCTCCTTAGATCACAAACTTCCTTCTTCCTAGATAATGGTAAATTCCTGTGTAGGGCAGTGACTTAGCTATCCATGCCCAGGGTCAGCTCAAGGACTGACTGCCTAGGACTGGTGAAGAATCTAACTTAGCTATATGTCAAATATTCAATCCTTAGAAGCACTTATAATAAAGCAATATTAAGGGAAAGGAGCCTAAAGATTATTATGATGTCAGAGAGACCAGCTTTAGATACACCCCTGAGGACTATCAAGTTATGGAAAAGTTAGGACTGGTAAAGGAAGCCCTGTATGGGGTAGTAGAAACAAAAGAAGGAAAACTAGTCCTCCCACGAGAAGAAGGACACAAGTATGTTACTAACTTACATGACCCACTTGGGGGCCAAGAAATTAAAAGGTGTGGTTAGGTCCTCCAACTACTATGGTATAGGACTCTCTGACTTGGCAGAAGAAATAGTCAAAAGCCAAAAGGCCTGTGCTATGACTAATGCAGGACACTCCATGTATACTCCTGGGAAGAGGCTCAGAGGTAACTGGCCTGGAGCCTACTGGGAGGTAGATTTTACAGAATCTAAGCCAGCTAGATATGGTAACAAGTACTTATTAGTGTTTATAAACACCTTTTCAAGCTGGCCAGAAGCTTTTCCTACCATGACTGAGGCAGCCAATGTGATAGCCAAGAAGACCCCAGAAGAAATCTTCCTAAGGTTCGGAATTCCAATGTAATGGGTCCAATAACAGACCTCCTTTGTTGTCCAGGCGTACTGGCTAGTTTTGTGTCATTTATGGAAATGCCTCCATAAGATCCAACTGTAAGGCATTTTCTCAATTTGTGATCAAGGGGGAAAGGCCCCATGTGGGTGGGACCATATGTGGGCTGGTAGTCTTGGGTTCTATGAGAGAGTAGGCTGAGCAAGCCAGGGGAGGCAAGCCAGTAAAGAACATTCCTCCATGGCCTCTGCACTAGCTCCTGCTTCCTGACCTGCCTGAGTTCCAGTCCTGACATCCTTTGGTGATTAATAGCAATGTGAAAAGTGTAAGCTGAATAAACCCTTTCCTCCCCAACTTGTTTCTTGGTCATGATGTTTGTGCAGGAATAGAAACCCTGACTAAAATACCAGGTAAGCCAGGGACTGGCCAAGATATTGGGGATTGATTAGAAATTACATTGTGCATACAGGCCTCAAAGCTCAGGACAGGTAGAGAGGATGAATAGAACCATTAAAGAGACCCTTACCAAGTTGACAGTGGAGACTAGCACTAATGATTAGATAGCTCTCCTACCCTTTGTGCTCTTCAGGGTTAGAAACACCCCTGGACAGTTTGGACTGACCCCTTCCACTGTTAAAAATAGCCTCTGTATATAGTACTGACATGCTGCTTTCCCAGCCTTTGTTCTCTAGGCTTAAGGCACTTGAGTGGGTGAGACAGCGAGTGTGGAAGCAGCTCCAGGAGGCCTACTCAAGAGAAGGAGACTTGCAAGTCCCATATCACTTCCAAGTTAGAGATTCAGTCTACATTAGACGCCACCATGCAGAAAACCCTAAGGCTCGGTGTAAAGGCCCTTATCTTGTACTCTTGACCACCCTACTTTCTACCCTTATGATTTTGCTTCTGCTTTTAATTATAGGTCCATGTGTGTTAAATAGGCTAGTTACTTTTATTAGAGCAAGAATTAGTGCAGTGCAGCTTGTAGTTTTGAGACAACAGTACCATGCCCTAAAGGATCAAGTGTGTCAGGGAGAAGATAGTGTCTAGTTCTAAGATTAGAACTACTAACAAGAAGAAGTGGGGAATGAAAAAGTGTAACATAAAAACTAGGTCTTTAGGCCCAGGCTTGAGAATGCGACCTTTGTGACTCAATGCTCCAAGGCATGCTAATCATAAAACAGATAGCAACATTCCTTCATCTGCCCACTTCCTGGGTTCAGGGAGTGTTTGTTCAAAAGAAGGTCACCCTGACCATTCATGGAACCCGCTATGCAAATGTGCTATTGTTAGAGGCTCATAGAAATTTTCTTGAGAAATAACCACACAATTACCAGGTATTTTTCTTGTGACTTCCACTTACTTGTGATTCTTAACTGGTATTTTTGGTATTTTCCAACAACACCCTCCCCACCTCCTTGAGTTGTGCTTTTTTTTTTTCCTTTAAATACCCCCTTCCTCAGCTACTCAGGGCTTCATGGTCCTCTAACCCTGCGTGGTATATGACTGTGGGCCTCAGAGCATGCCTGGAATATAAGTCCTCTTACTGTTTGCATTAAGATTGTTTCTTGTGAGTGATTTGGGTTGTCGCTTCTCCTGAGTCAGAATGTGGGGGAGTCCTCACTTTGTGGGTCTTTCAGTAGACTAATGCTAACAACTTGGCAACAAAGCATCAAGAAGCCTGGTGTGGCAGGGGATGGGTCTCCCCCCTTTATAAGCACAGACTCTTAGTAAACATTGGGCATTGATCAGAAATCTGTCTTGGTCTAGTTTCTTCTCTCGCCATTTCCTCCCTTACAGCTCTAGCCTCCCATTCAGGAACCCAGTTTGTGTGGCCGTGGGCAGCTACAAGTAGCCACACAATAGAGACAATATCCAATAGGGGCCCTGGGATGAGTTGCAGAGGAGTAAAATTATGGGGTACACTGGCCACCTTCTATTGTTCTAGGGGGACCCAAGAGCAAGGCAGAAGCATTGTGTGAAGGTTCTCAGAAATCTCCCTTCCTAGTCTATGTCCATAGGACAAGTGTCTATTGCCATGAGATACCATGTCCAAGAAAACTCTTACAAAAGAAAGCATATAATTGGGGTTGGCTTACTGTTTCAGATGTTAATCCATCATTATCATGGCAGGGAACAGAGCAGTATACTGGTAGGTGCTAGAGCAGTAACTGAGAGCTTTACATCCTGACCTGCCAGCAGAGAGAGAGACAGAGACTGAGAGATAGATAGAGAGACAGAGACTGAGAGAGACAGAGAAAGCACATGACATGCCCACTTAAAGCCCAGTCGCAGTGACACACTTTCTACAGCAAGGCCATACCTCCTGATCCTTCTAATCCTTTCAAACAGTTCCACTCCCTGGTGATGAAGGATTGAAATATGGGAGCCTATGGGAGCCATTCTTATCCACATCAACACAGCAGGCCAGTGGTGCAAAGTGAGGCCTCTAGCCTCTGCAAGTTGCTGCTTCCTCTGAGTAGGGACCTGGCACTAAGGCCACCAGCCTGCAGCTAACTACCTCTCAGGAGTTAGGAGACCAGGCCTCCCTTTGCTTTCAAGATGGCTGGTTCTATTAGTCACTCTTGGAGTCCCTGATAAGTGCTGGCCTTTGCCAGTGCCAGTGCTTTATCAAGTCCATGCTAGGTGATAGGTATGTGGGCCAGCTTGTGACAGCCAGCAGAGCTATGGGTGGGTAGTTGTGCGTATAACACTGGAGATGTCCTAGGAGCTGTATGGATCCATTAACGTTTGTGCTGTTTCTACTGTTGGGGGTGGAACCCAGGGCCTCTCATGTGTTGAGTTATACCGCCAATCTTATTACTTTTACAATTTTGGATTGTAGAAGTTCATTGGTTGATTGTAATAACTGCCAACATTTTTGCAACTTTTTTTTTTTTAACTCATGACCATTAAGTCATTTGGCTTCAAACAGGGTGAAGTGTGAGCAAAGGCTGGAGGCTGCTGAGTCATGGTCACCAGAGGTTGCTGACTCATGGTCACCAGAGGCCCTGTTTTAACAAGGGCTGACCTCAAAGTTGGGCTTTCTCAAGGCCTTTACTGAAAAAACTATTTTTGAAAAATTAGTTTACTTATTTGTGTTAAAATATGGATTAAAAAACTACCAAAAGCTCCTAAAATTCCAATAAACAGCAGTTATATATTATTAGTACTTTTGTATAATGTATTTTAGAGTTTTTCTTTTGAGACAGGCTCTTGCTCTGTAGCCCAGGGTAGCCTCAAACTCACAATTCCCCTGCTTCAGACTCCAAGTGCTGTGACTTTATGAGTGCATACACACTTTTAATAACTTATTTCATACTCATAATTGAGAACTCCATGGCTTCCAAAAGATTGAATGCCAATCACTATTTTGTTTTATTTTTTGAGAAAAGCTATCATGTACTTTAGGTGGGTTTTGAGCTCAATCTGTAGCTGAGGCTGACCTCAAACTCTTTTTTCCTCCCTTCTTTACCTCTCAAATGCTGGGATTATGGGTATGGGATACCACATCTAACATAAATAGAATATTCTATAAGTCCAGATGGGCATCTAGATTTTACAGAAAAAAGCTTGAGATGGTGGTGGTGCATGCTTTTAAACCCAGCACTGAGAAGGCAGAGGCAGCTAGATTTCTGTGAGTTGGTTGACAGAGCAAATTCCAGGGCTTCACAGAAAAACCCTATCTCAAAACACAATAACAAAGAAACAAACAAACAAACAAAAAACAAGTAAATAAACAAAAAATGCAAAGAAAAGAAAAGAAAAGAAAAGAGCTTAGAGTAAAGGGACAATGAAATCTACAGCCTTAGGCTGAAAGAGATGATGGCTCAGCACTTACTCTTCTGATGAAAGAGCTCTGGCTACTCTTTCAAAGGACTTGAATTCTAGTCTCAGCACCCACATACCATCTTGCAACTGCCTATAACTCCAGCTCTAGGGGAACCACCAGTGCACATACATGTAGATAAAACACTAATGCACATAAGATAAAAAAAAATCAAACTCTTCCTGCTGTTGCTTTAATAAACTTAAAAGACAACTCCCATATATAGTCTCTCCTGGAAGACGCCTGGTGAGAACACTGTCAGTCACACACACAGCTAGGAACCCTCCAAGGTCAAACTGTACCAAGCTAAGAGGTGAGGTTTGGAACCGGAGGTGTCTTGAGTCCCTCATCTGTCGACCCAGCCTGGAGGCAGAAAGGATTCAGGTCCTTGCTTGACCTCTCTCTTTGTCCCCCATCTTGTCCTAGGATTTCTTTCCACCCTACCCACACACTCTGGGAAGCCAGGACTTAAAGAATATCTGTCCTTATTGAGCACCCATGAAGAATACAGCCACTTCCCACTCGTACAAGAGTCCATCTTCTTACTTAACAAAGGCCGTTTCTGGAAAACTCTCCCTAGCTGTAACTTGAACCAGATACCATGCTTTTCCTGGGGAGAGCCAGCTCGGTAGAGGACTGGCCTTTGACACTGCTGGACTGTGATGATTCTGTGAGCGAGGCAGATGTTTCTTGGTGTGATTAGATCATCTCTGAAGAAGGCTCCACATTTCCCAGGGTGTTGCTTCTGGTGCCTCCATGATGCTGCTGTGTGAATTGCTCTGCTGGTAGAAACCCAGGAAGGGATGAACTGAGCCTGCCTACTCCTCAGCAGTATCTGTAGATGCTAAAAAGGAGCAGTCTTCACATGGTGGCACAGGAGCCCTCGGGAGTGTGCAGAGCATTCCAGCAGAGCAATGATGGAAAGAATTGATTTCCAAGTTTCCAGCTACCTGAATCTGTTTGCTCTGTCCTGGACGGTCCCACCTATGGATGCCCCCAAGTTCACTCTAGCTCTCTGCTCGCCTTAGGAAGCACAGTAGATTCCTTTTTGTGCTACATCCTCTCAGAAGTGACGGTGTTTGTTCTGGGAGTGGAAAACTGCAAGCACCACCAGGAAGCTTGTTTGGTTGATTGACGGGAGTTGAACAGACCTAACATTTCTGGGTTTTCCCTTTCTGTCCTCCTTTCTATTCACAGTTGTGTAAGCTTCAAGCCTAGGGGTGGGAGCAAGCCTGCTCACAGACTCATTTAATCCAAATTTGGTTTAGAGAGAGAGAGTTTTACAGGAGCAAAGCCAAGAGAGCATTGGTAAGAAATTCTGTACAGAAGACCTGCTGTCAGAACAGGGAACTATTAATTGAATAGTGTCTTTTTGTTTATTATTATTTTTTTATGTGCATTGATATTTTAGCCTGTATGTATGTCTGTATGAGGGTTTCAGATCTTGGAGTCACAGACAGTTGTGAACTGCCATTTGGGTAATGGGATTTGAACCTTGGTCCTCTAGAAGAACAGTCAGTGCACTTAACCACTGAGCCATCTTTCCAGCCTCAGAGTGGTGTTTAAAATTTGATAGGTATAGGGAAGATACTAATGGGAAAGGTAAAACACAAGACCAATTTTGTCTAATGGCCACCTAGAGAGGACTACATTCAACAAGTGAGGGTACATAGTCAAGTACATATTAAAAATGTATGAAAATTGACATTGTCCTGGGCTAGAAAGCAAGCCTCAACACATTCCTAAGAGTTTCTGCCACTGACCACAGTCTTCTATCACATGCAGTTAAGTTAGAAATCAATAGCTAAAGCAGAATGAGGAGCCCTGACTTATAGGAAACAGGAACTATCTGTCTACATAATTCATGGGTGAAAAAAATCATAAGGGAAATGGAGATTGTTAGCCCTGGGTGATGCCACAAATGACCATGGGAAGTCAAAGCTGGTAGAGTGCATTGAAAGGGAACTTCTTCTTCTTCTTCTTCTTCTTCTTCTTCTTCTTCTTCTTCTTCTTCTTCTTCTTCTTCTTCTTCTTCTTCTTTCTTCTTCTTCTTCCTCTTCTTCCTCCTCCTCCTACCTCCATATATATATATATTTTTTTGAGACAGGGTTTCTCTGTGTAGCCCTGGCTGTCCTGGAACTCACTTTGTAGACCAGGCTGGTCTTGAACTCAGAAATCTGCCTGCCTCTGCCTCCTGAGTGCTGGGATTAAAGGCATGGGCCACCATGCCTGGCTTATAGTTTGTTTTATAAGAACAGGAAATTGTTTATTTTTATAAGTTTCCTTTTTTTGTAAAAAATTTTTGGAGGTTATGAAACATTTTAAAGGTATCCTAAGAGGGTGTGGTCCTTGGAGGTCCACATGCCCCAGTGGCTGACTTCAGCCCCATGGGGATATGGACAGCACAAATTGGACTTGGGTTACTTAAAAGAGGATGTGAATGTGGAAGGGAGTAGGGAGGATGTGGGAGGAGTAAGGAAGAATGAAGGGGCAAATATAATCAAAACATATAGCATGACATTTCTAAAGAATAAAGAACAATATTGCATTTTTAGTAAAACATTCTTGGCACCTAGAGTGTTAGGCTAAGGGTGGGCCAATCTTCTTAAGCCTGTGTCCTCTGTCATTCCCCAAGCCCTCCCTTTCTTAAATCTCCAGGCCCTGTTTGTATTTTCCTCTTTTTTGAGATAAGTTCTTCCTATGTTGCCCAGGCAGATCTCAACAATTCTCCTGCCTCAGCCTCTTCAGCAACTAGGCCTTGAGGTGTATGCTAGTACTTCCTGCATCCTCTTGAGGGACTGAAAAAGCAGTCCCAAGTGTCTTGTTTCTTCTTTTATAAAAACTGTAGCATACTCGCAACTGACCTGTTCTAAGTAAAGGACACTGTGAGCAAAAACTTATTGGATCAAAGCATAGCCTAGCTCAGTATGCAGCATTCTGCAGTGTTGGCTGTTTCCCCTCGTGACCAGTAGCCCGAGAACAGATCTAGACTCATAACTGTAGGCATGGTTTGTAAGCACAGTTTATTCTAAGAGGGTATGGCTTGTGTCTTAGTCATGGGTTCTAATGCTGTGAAGAGATACCATGACCATAGCAACTCTTACAAAAGAAAGCTTTTAACTGGGGCTAGTTGCCCCGTAGGCTGCTTCTCCAGGTGGGAGGATGGGGTGCTGAGCTGGGACTAAAGGTAACTGAGCGACTGAAGTTGAGGACAGATTGAGAGTGCTGAGCTAAGTATTGGGGAGGGCATGCTAGTTGCAGGAGTTTAATAATGCCCAGCAGTTGAGTCAATAACTCAAGTTAAGGCTGGTAGTGTGGCCTATTCCTAGAGTTAAGGCTGGGTAGCAAAAGCTACATGAAACAAGCAGTGACACATTTCCTCCAACAAGGCTATACCAATTCCAGCAAAGTCCTAACTCCTAATCCTTCTCAAGGAGTGCCACTCCCTTATTTCAAGCATATAAGCCCATGGGACCATTCTTAGCTCAAATCACCACAGCTTGCTTTTAATTTTGAGACAGAGTCTTCCTGTGTAGCCCTGGTTAGCCTGGAACTCTAGTAGGTCAGGCTGGTCTTGGACTCACAGATATCCACCTGCCTCTGCCTCCCAAGAGCTGAGATTAAAGGCGTGTGCTACCACACCTACTGGATTCATTCCTTCCTTCCTTCCTTCCTTCCTTCCTTCCTTCCTTCCTTCCTTCCTTCCTTCCTCCCTCCCTCCCTCCCTCCCTTCCTCTCTCTCTGTCCTGTCACCCCACTCCCCCCTGCGTGTGTGTCTGGGAGGAGATTAGGTGTCATGCTTGGTGGCAGGTACCTCGCCTGCTGAATTATTAAGTTTTTTTTTCTCAAAAAAAATTAAAAATAAAAAAATTTCACAAGTCAGGGGCTATCTGTACACAACCCTAGCAGATGAACATTTTCTCTTTGAACCCAACCTTACTCATACATACTATCAGATTATATAAATCCCCTACATATTTCCTTAACGTCAGCCATCCAGTCAGTAGCTCTGAATCATCACGTTTAAAGGGTCTCATAGTAAATTTGACTAATGTCATTTCATCTCCCAAACCCCCTCCCAGCTGTAGTTTACTTTGTTGAGGAGTGTGGGATGTGTGTGGTTGGCCTGTGGTCAGTTCTCTGTCAGAATTACAGTTACTGTTACTGTGATGAAACACCATGACTAAAAGCAAGATGGGAAGAAAAGGGCTTACACTTCCACAAGACTATTCATCTTGAAGAAGGTGAGGTCAGGAACTCAAACAGGGCAGGAACCTGGAGGCAGGAGCTGATGCAGAAGCCATGGAGGAGTGCTGCTTACTGCTTGTTCCCCATGGCTTGCTCAGTCTGCTTTCTTATAGAATCCAGGACGACCAGGCCAGGGATGCCCCCCCTCCCCCCAAAAAAGGGCTGGGCCATCTCCATCAATCACTAATAAAGAAAATACCCTACTGCCAGATCTTACTGAGGCATTTCTTACAGTTCCTTCCTTTCAGATAACACTGGCTTATGTCGAGTTGATAAGACTAGCTAGTATGCCCTCATTGTCTGGGTTCTTTCTGCATTTCCTATAGTTACCTCTAACAGCTTGATCAAGTTTGATTTTTATTTTCTGGTTCAGAATAGATGGCAGATTTGATCATGTTTTCCTTCCTCCTTTAAAAGTTACGGTAGGGCATGAGTGAGGACTGTTACGGGACAAAGAAAGGATGGAAGGAAGGAAGAAAGGAAGGAAGGAAGGAAGGAAGGAAGGAAGGAAGGAAGGAAGGAAGGAAGGAGAGCGAGCATGCTTGTCAACATTGAGCTGCAGAAAAGCAGCTAATAGGCTGCGGGGGAGATGTATGTGTCAGCTTCATGGTTTACTGTAGCTGTAGCACAAGCTGGGTGACTTCCAGCAACATAGCATTCTTACTCCAGAGGCTGCAGACTCTCAGCGGTGGTGTGTGCGTGTGTGTGTGTGAGCTTCTGGCACTGCCAAGGACCTGTGACTTCCCTTGGCACATTGGCTGCGTCACTGTTCCCTGTCGTCGTCGTTGTCGTCATCACGTGGCTTTCTCCCTGCCTGTTGGTGTCCAGATTTCCCTCTTACTCAGTCAGTCCCACTGGACCAGTGCCACCCGCATGACCTCATCTTAACTTGATTCTTCCACAAAGATCCAGTTTCTAAATCAGGCCAGTGTTGTCAGGTAAGCCAGGCATGAGGATATCAGAGAGTCTCTGTGGGAGATAGTTCAACCCACTACAATCATTTAAAAGGACAGGATGACATGGACTCAGCCACACCGTTAACATGCTGTACATAAAGATGGCAGGCATGCAAGGACTACTTCAGGCAGAGGTGGGGTGTAGCTTGGTGGTAGGAGGGGAGCCCAATGTGTGAAGCCTGGGCTTGGCTCCTTCACTCAAAACAAAACAAAACAAAACAAAACAAAAAACAAAACCCAACACAAGAGGGGCTGGCATGTGCCGAAGACTGCTCACCTAGCACATGCAGAGTGAGCTTTGGGTTCAATCCCCAGCACCTCATGAACTGGGTGCTGCAGCACGTACCTCTTATCCCAGCATTTAGGTGTTAAGAGACAGGAGGATCAGGAGTTTGGTTATTTTGGGCTACATGAGTTTGAGGTCAACCCAGGCTACCCAAAAGTCTGTCTCAATCAATAGAAGAGAAAAAGTGTCCCCCAGGTGAGTTGCAGAGCATCACTCCCTTAGCCTCTTACCCTGCTCTGTTGGCTGCAGTACTTCTAGAAACTCTTGTCATGTACTATTTTAAGAGCAGCTCTTGGGGTGATTCCTAATCAAAACTGTCAAGTATAGAAGGCACCTGAGTGAGGGCCGCTGCACCAGAGACAGCAGGGAGGGAGAGGAGTGGCCCTCATGAAGTAGCCACTGGTCCTGTGTGGCCAGGTGTCGGTTGACAAGCAGAGCCCAGGAGTAGTACCATGCCAATGTCACGGGTGGCAGCGTAGCTTGGCAGTGTCAGAGGAATCAGAAGCATGGAGGTTTAGGTGAAAACTCACAGCAAACCACCTAGGAGCTAGACAGGTGTGCATGTTCCTGGGTGTTTATTCCAGGACTCATGTTCACTCGCATGCTATTCCAGATGTACTGGGCACGAGAGGCTCTGCCTCTGGCCGGATGACTGTGTGGACTGACTCCCCTGGGAGGGGGGAGTGAGTCTTGGCACACAGGATGAGATGGGGGTGACAGTTGGCTGGGCTTGGTGCTTTCTGGTGGGTCTTACTGGAGAGGATCAGGTGAATTCTTGACAGTGGAATGTAGGGACAAATGTGGAGTATTGTCTTCCCTGTGAAACTACATTGGAGAAGTGATGTGGGGCAGGGGGCTGTCTTTCAGATGCCCATGCCCAGAGGCAGACACCAAATGAGTAAACCAGGTAAGTGTACTGCAGGCTTGTATTCTAAGCCACTGCTGTTTCCAAGGAGGGTGGCGTAGGTATGCATGTGTTCAGTTATTTGCCCAACTAGGAAATAAATTGATACTTTAGCATGCACACAGACTAAAGAGAACCCCCACCCACCCCCATGATGATTCTTGTTGACAGGGCCTTGTTCTGCAGCCCGGGCTGGCCTTGGGTTGAATGCAGGGTTGGGGGCAGCCCTGAAACTGGGAAGGTCTCTGTCTTTACCTGCTGCACTGGCAGGAGTGTGCTGCTGCCCCCCCTCAGTGTCCCCCCCCGGCCCCTCCCCCCCGCTCACATGATAGGTCTCTTTTTAAAACAGATTTATTTTGGGCTGGAGAGACCGCTCAGCAGTTAAGAGCACCGACTGCTCTTCCAGAGGTCCTGAGTTTGATTCCTAGCAACCACACGGTGGCTCACAACCATCTGAAATGGGATCCGATGTCCTCTTCTGATGTGTCTGAAGACAGCAACAGTACTCATATATATAAAAACTTTAGCAAACTGGTAGACAGGATTTATTTTAATTTTCAGTCTGAAAAACAAAACAAAACAAAACCCCCAAACAAACCCCCAAACTCTGCTCTGCTCATATATACACACACAGATATATAGTGTCAACATTTTCAGAGCACTGACGCGGGCGGTGGGGGGGCTGTGGGGTGTGGGAGGGGAAAGAGTTTCCCTTCAACTGCATGACAATACTGTTTTATGTGTCACAATAAAAGTTACAAGCGTCTTGTCAGCGGTCACACAAACATCATGAGTTTACATTTCAACACACAATAAAAAAAAAAAAAAAAAGATGTCTTCTGGTACTTCTTCCCTGCAACCACAGCCCGTTTTCATAAACGTTTAGAAGACCCAACAGTAGCTGTTTGGAAAGCATAGCCTTTCCAGATCCAAACTAAAATCTCGAGAGATTTTCCACTTGAGAGAACAATCAAGGTTTTATTCGTAGGTATGGTGAAGTCTACTCACCAAAGGATGTATGTAGAAAACCTGCATGAGAGTAAAAATAAATAAAGCGCTGTTGCCAAGCCGGCCTCGCTAACACAGCAGCCAGAACGGGACAGACGCGGAGCGCTTAGAAGCATCACTTCACGTTTTCAGTTGCCTGTACTCAAATTAAAACTTTTCAACCAATTGAGTGAAAAGAAAAGAGACTGGGTAAAAGGTCTGAAGATGCTCACACTTGGGCCGGGTGTCTCTTCAGCAGCACTTTGGGGCGTGCGGCAGCGGCGGTGACATATTGCGTTTGGACATAAGGCACCGTGATCTGGACGTGCCGTTCACTCACTCTCTGTCACCTGTTCCATCCCAGTGACTTCTTTGAAATGAAAAGTAGTACTATTTCAGGACACAGTGCACTTTAATGACATACAGCATTGGAAATCCTTCAGACAGGTCTGAGGACAGTCTTTGAACGCAAGCCTGAATCTTCAAGCACATAAAATCTTTTCCTATACTTACAAATCACTGGAAAAATACCCATCGCTAAACCCTGGTATACATTCTTAGCCATTTTACTCTCTTCTATTGCAGCCAGTGTTCATGAGGCAAACCGTGACCCCGAGACTTTGTTCAAGTTCTCCTGCGAGGGCGTCTACATTCACGGTGGTCATTCAGTCTCTGTCTCCTTCTGTTTGGCACCTGCCAGGGAGATGGAAAGCCGGAGTCTCAGAGCCTGTGCTGGAGGCTGGGATCCCCGCACCCAGCCTGGCAGTGAGAGGTAGGAGGAGTAAGTGGTCACAAGAGTCCCACCCCTGCCACCATCACCTCGGCTCCCTTATCACACCTTCCCATTCTAAGTGTCGACTCCACTGCTAAAAAAGTAAAAATAAACAGGCAGGGTTCTTTCAGCTGCCACATTCAGAAGATTATTACTTAAAACAAACAAACAAACAAACAAACAAAGCATTACAACACATCTAAAGACAACCGTGTGTAGCCGCTGGGTTTCCACAGGAGACAGCAGGCAAAGCTGCTGCACTACCCACGGCACCTCTCGAGTTCTCACCGGAATGAACCTTTTTAAAAACAATTTCATGTATATGGGTGCTTTGCCTACATACATCTCTACACCATGTATGCTTAATGCCCACGGGGGCCAGGGTGTTAGCTTCTCTGGGACCAGAGTTGCAGGAACTCGTGAGCCACCATGTGGGTGCTGGGAATCAAATCTGAGTCCTCTGAGTCATCTCTCCAGCCCCTGGCCTCTACTTCTCCAGCCTCTGGCCTCTACTTTCTGAGGGCATACTGTGTCAGGCTACACTTAACTTTGGAAAGAGATTAATAACACACTAGAGCAGAGGGCTGTCCTACAACTCACTCTATCAACCAGGCTGGTCTTGAACTCACAGAGATCAGCCTGCCCCTGCCTCCCGAGTGCTGGGAATAACGGTGTGAGCAGTGGCTGGACTTTTCTCTCATTTCTGTGTGATGCTGCTGCTGTCCAGGGTCCCTGTGATGCTGACTCTTTAATGGTGTTGGCTGTGGATTTTGCACCTGAGGCAGGACTGTGGCAGTTTGCTGGGGACTCTTAGGGTGAGTTGTTTTTAGGAAACAGGCTAATTACAATAGCTAGTCTTTTTTTCTTTTTGAATCTTCTTTTATTAATTTTTTTATACTCCATATTTTATCTCCCCCCCCCCCTGTTCTACATCCCATACCTGCTCCCTACAACCCCCCCCCCGCCTCCCCGAGATGCCCCCATCCCCCACCCCACCCGATCTCTAAACTCCCCAGGGCCTCCAGTCTCTTGAGGGTTAGGTGCATTATCTCTGAATGAACACAGACCTAGAAGTCCTCTGCTGTGTGTGTGTTGGAGGCCTCATAACAGCTGGCGTATGCTGCCTGTATTCAAACAGCTCATCTTAGCTGAGATTGATTACTGAACTAAAGAAAAGCAATACCACCACAGTGTGCACATAATTTAATGATTAGCTACTAAAGTTCAGCACCTATTATCATGCCTGTCTTGGGTCTGTGACCCTGTGGAAAAAGTCTAGCTGGTTTCCGTGATGCTGCTGGAGAGGTGGGGGAGGGAGCAAAGAGAATGTAAAGGAGGATGTGACTGTTTTCAGAGCCATCAAGCCGCCTCTTACCACAGACACACAGCCTGCTCCTCTGTGTGTTTCCTAGAAGCCTTGCTTACCCAAGGAGAACATCAGAACTTCAAGATGAGAAGGAACGCCAGAAGGGACCTCAGAGCAACACACAAACACAGGGTAGGTGGTAGGGTGAGGCCTCAGCATCTCAGTGCCTGCTCTGGAAATCTATCTGTCTATTAATCAATCAATCAATCAATCAATCAATCCACCTACGTACCTACCTACCTACCTTTCTCTCTAACTTTTGAGCTGGGTTTGATTATGTACCCTGGTTGACCTGGAGCTCACAGAAATGCATCTGTCTCTGCTCCCCAGGTGCCAGGATTAAGCACATGTGATATTAAGCTGGCCTAAAATCTGCCAAAAAAAATTTTTTTTTCTTTTTCTTTTTTTACCTGCTGGTGTGAGGATCAGGGCTTGCAGGATGTCTGACAGGGAGATAATACCCACGATACTATCTGCTTCATTCACTACCACCAGCCGATGGACCTGCAGAGAGAAAAAGTCCAGGTGTGAGTTTACTGTTTATGTGTTGGGTGCATTTGCTCATGTCTGTGTGAGTGTGTGTGTAGGAGGGGTACATTTGCCCATGTACACAGAGGCCAGAGGTTCTTTTTTTTTTTTTTAATTGCTTCACTTGTTTTTATTTATTTATATTTTCTGTGTGTGAGTATTTTGCCTGCATATATGTCTGTATACTACACGCATGCAGTGCAGTTGGATGCCAGAAGAGGGTGTCTGATCCCCTGGCACTGGAGTTAAAGATGGTTTTGAACAGTCATGTGGGTGCTGGGAATCCAACTTGTGTCCATTGGAAGAGCAATCAGTATTCATAGCTTCTGAACCATCTCTCCAGCCCCACATTAACTTCTAAGACAGAATCTCCCCCTGAACCTGAGGATTCCCACTCCACTAGCCTTGCTGGCCACCAATCTCTGCCACTAGGGCTGGGGTTACAGGACTATACTGTTGCCCCTTGTGGGTGGATGCTGGGATCCAAACTCAGGTCCTCATGCTTGCACAGCAGGAGATTTATCCACAGAGACACCCTCCTGGCCCATATGTGACCAATACAATGAATGTGGCTAGAAAGCCGGAACTGCACAGTGGACAGTCTGCAGAAAGGATTGGACCCAGAGGTACAATATAACATCCATTGCTTGACTACAGCAAGAAAAACCAGCCAGTTCTGTCTGGTGAGCTTTCAAATTCCACAGTATCTCTAAAGGAATGATACAGATTGCAGATTACTAATCTTGATCTCTGTGTTGCATGTATGTAGTGGGCATGGAGGTCAGGTTAACACTGGCTAATACTTTTCCACAGGGCCTCTCTCTCTAAGCCTGGAGCTACACTGGAGGTCAGCAGACCTCACCGATGCGCTTGGAGTTCTTTTATTTATTTTTATTTTTATTTTTTACTGTAAATGGACTTTGGGAATTACCAACAGAGCTATCTCCCACTCCACCACACCTCAATTTTTAATAGTCAATCTCAGTGTCTTGTAGCCAGTAGATAACTGGCTTTAGATGGCAAACATGTCTAAGAGGTTGTGGGACCGAGGAGTGGGCTCCCTGCTCTCCTCTCGTACTGTGGCTTTTCTGTGACATTCAGGTATCAATGCTAATATTCAAGAAGCTATGCTGAGGCAGAGTGAGGCAAGTGTAGTCGCCTCAGGTGCTCTCATCTGAAGGAGAGAGCGAGCCAGTCAGCGAACGAGTGAACGAGTGAGCGAGTGAGCAAGCGCACAGTGTGGAACGGCAGGCCGGCGTTTTGATGTCATAACTTTAGGGTAAAGCGCTGGTTGCTCTGGTTAGCTGACTACCTGTGGCCCTGCGGAGAGTCATCTGGTGAAGGAATTTTAGTAAGAGACATGTAACTGAGAGAACAACTTATTTACACCCTATTCCCCCTCAATGGCTTCTTTCAAGCCACAGACCTGCAAGAATGCAGATGTTCTCCAGTTTCCTGCACCAATGTGAACACCATATCCAGCAGGAGGCTCCTGTCAGTCCTACTGTGTCCAGCTGGTCCCTTCTCTATGCAAATACACGAGTGGCCCTGAAAGCTTCCTGGCTTCAGCACCTGGCCTGTTCCCATCTGTAGCTCTTACAGTGGATTCCATCACAAAGGTGTCCACTGTCGTCATAGGGAAGGGTACCTTCCCTATTGCTGCTCATGATCTGTGCATATGATTCTAAGGATGGTCATGAGACATTAGGATTCATTCATAAACATTAGAACCTTCTAGAAAACAAGATGGATCTAGAACAGTTTAAAAAAAGGAGAGATTTCCCTTTAAAATGCTGTGCTAAGAGCAATGAAAATGGGAACACTGAGAGAATGAACTCAGGTGCCACATGGAGGTTAGACCCTGTAGGATAGAGGCTGGGCTCTCCAGGACAGCGGCTGGACTGCATGAGGTGCAGGGGAATTCTAGCAGCAACGTCTCTCAATGCAGCACAGGACTTTACATGTGTAGCTTTCACTGAGGAAGTTTATGGATGCCTCTTAGTGATCTCAAAAGTAATCAGGCACTTTGTCTCTTAGTTTGCACGCCTATATTTATAATATCAAAACAGCCTTGTTACTGGGAGCTCATTTTACACAGTAGGGAATGTTCTGGAAGGAACAAAATTGCATCCTTCAGTCCTTGATAGTGACACTTGACGGGAGGGATGGAGAAGGGACAAGGGCGCACGCACGGGAGGCCGCTCCTAGCCCTGCCTGAGAAGGAGCTCTGTGGGGTGAGAAGGTGGATGGTAGACACTACAGTGGCCCCTCCCCTCCTTCCTGGGAACCCTGTGCAGGTACACTGGAACATCCCACAAGCCCTTAAGTGCAGGGCTCATATGTGGACACATGGGCAAACATTTGAGATCACACACACACACACACACACACACACACACACACACACACACACACACAGGATATCAGAGTTTGGCTTTATCTTATTATCATTCACTTTGTTAAAATAACATGATACACTTTTCCTGCTCTGGCAGGATGCAGCAACTGAAAGCCCCCAGGCACCTCTTGGTTTTCAAGTGGTCCCTTTTTTTATTCTATGAAAGTATCTTGCCAATATTTTCCCGCTCACAAAACCTCATCAAACTCAACTCAGCAAGCCTTCCCATCTGTGTATCAAACACTGTTCTGGGGTTCAGAATGCGGTGAACCCACTCCCATCTTACAGAACCCGGGGCCTGCCTCCCCCGGCCCCTCCCACCCAGCTGGGTGGCAGCCTCCCAAGGCCTCTGTCTACTCATGACTTGCTCTGAGCGCTGGGCTGCGGGTCCCTCACCTCAGCTCTCACTATCCTGTCCACGATGGTCTCCAGAGTTTCCCCTCACCTCAGCTCTCACTATCCTGTCCACGATGGTCTCCAGAGTTTCCCCTCACCTCAGCTCTCACTATCCTGTCCACGATGGTCTCCAGAGTTTCCCCTCACCTCAGCTCTCACTATCCTGTCCACGATGGTCTCCAGAGTTTCCCCTCACCTCAGCTCTCACTATCCTGTCCACGATGGTCTCCAGAGTTTCCAGCTTACTGCACTTCACCACACCCTCAAAATACTGCGAGCGGTGCTGCAGGGCCTGGGTCACTGTGATGTCCAGGTTATTGTACGTTTTCTCAGCAGCAAGATTCTGTAAGAGTCGTAAGAAAAAAACTACATCCATCACTTCCATTTGGATGAATGAGCGAGTTGATTTTAAAAACATTAACGGAGAATCTGGCATCCCGAGTTCTCTTCCCAGCTAAGCATCACGGCCTTCAGCATGGTTACCTCACTGAACTCAGTCATGTTCCTAGGTGAACCTTGATTATGGAAATGTTCATTTGTGGTTATGTTGTTAGGGTGGGGAACTGAACCCAGTACTTTATGCAAACTTAGCAGGTGCTCTACCACTGAGCTACACCCTAAACCTCTCCCCCACTCCCTGTTTAAATTTTGAGTCATGCTGTTTTGTATATTTAAAGAGATTTTCCTTTCCTTATATGTGTGTACACGTCTCTGTGTGTATGAGTATATACATGTACAGTACCCATGGAGGCCAGAAACGGCCATTCCATCCCTTGAAGCTGGAGTTATGGGTGTTTGTGAACCCTCAACACTGACATCTCTGAACTCTGGTCCCCGTGACTCATACCATACTTAGTGTATTTTAAGTTTTCATTTGTTTTAAAATGCATTCTGAATGACAGGCTTAAAAACATGAAAAAAATACTTACAATTACATCAAACTTGGAATAAATATCTACAACTTTTCCTAAAAATGAAAACACATGTTAGAAAAACATTTTAGGAACAGAACACCAAAAAAAAAAAAAAATCAGTCTTAACTAGGTAACTCTGTGGATTACAGTGTTCAGTAAAACAAACAGGCTTGCTGGGTGGTGGTGGTGCACGCCTTTAAACCCAGCACTTGGGAGGCAGAGGCAGGTGGATTTCTGAGTTCAAGGCCAGCCTGGTCTACAAAGTGAGTTCCAGGAAAGTCAGGGCTACACAGAGAAACCCTGTCTCAAAAAACCAAACCAAACCAAACCAAACCAACAGGCTTGTTTAGAAGTAAGCAGGAGATGGTATTTTGACGAAACCAAGCTTGCTTAAAGTTGTCATTTTCCTGCCTGATGACTACGGGAGCCGCAGCCCAGCACTCGCTCCTCCGCTGTCTGCTAGCTCGCTTCCCACTCATCCTGGCCCAGGCAGGAGCAGGCGTGGCCTCACAGACCTGACTCATCCACCACAGGCAATGCGGATATCCGTCTCTCCACGAAGATGTTCAAGGCTTTGATGATGGGCGTGTCTGGGTGAATGAAGGCAATATTATGGTATGTTCCGATTCCAAGCTCATCTAGGTTCTGCTTCATGAAGGCAGGCTTTGGCATGTCAGACATCTGAGCAAGGAGAGACGTGAGAATGTTCTAGAACCTTAGCATGCCCTCGCAGTGCGCATACATCCAGCTCTGAATGAAAAACTATGTTCAACAAATTAAAGGCAAGTCTTTCCTAACAGTCAACTTGGTATCTCATTGTCATGAAAGAGTTATCCATCAGAACTGTCTCCCTCAAACCAGCTAACCACACACAACGTGGTTTCTTTGTACAAGAAATGATTCTAGATATTTAGTTTCCCTTCTCTTTGAACCAAAACAGTAGGAAGAAGGTGAGATCGACAGGTTTGTCTGGGAAACCAAGACCTGAAAGCCAGCACTGATTGAACCCTTTATTCTTAGGTGATTTCTATTCAGCCCTGGGATCTGAAGTGACAGGAAGCCCTATGTGTTTGCAGATCCTGGGCCTGACTGGCTATGACTAAGCTGTTCCTTGTTCCCACCTCCAATGACCACACAGTTCCCAGATGAACCTGATTTCTCACTATTAACAAAGAATAAGCCAGCTGAACAAAGCAGACAGACCTTTGAAAATGAACTTCCCTTTTCTTACTATCTCAGAGGAGAAGGGGTAAACTGCAGAAAGTCTAGGATCAGGCTGGACTACAACAGAAAAATGTCTATGGTTTCAAAGATCGACCTTTTATAAAGGGCAGAGTTGATGCCATCTTCCTGGTGTACCTTATAATTATCAGGAAAAGATGAACAATTAGAAGAAACAAAATGTTCAAGTCAAAGAGTTCATCAATATTCAAATCATGAGACTCCTAGAAATTTAGAGAAAAAAAAAAAAGAGAGAGAAAGACCTATTAGGTCACCTAATCCATCTCAACACAGAAATTCCCGCTTCACTGCCTGTCTTTTGCATGCCGGGGAGGGTATCACCACCCTTCCCCAGAATGATCCGATAACTAGTAAAAATCAGGCCATGGTGTTTCTCTATTTAAAAATATGTATCTTTTCTATCTGAGAACTCCTGGCTAAATATTCCGGCTGCAAGGTTCTACTTGCCATATTTGCCCAAATTAAGGCAACTTCCTTCAGACTAGATGAGTGACACCATGAATAGCGCTAGCAGCACCAGTGAATTGGGCTGCGTAAGGACACCTCATGCAAAGCTCCCAGCATAGTGCCTGCCAGGGGCCAGCTGTCACACATGGGCTCCAGGGGCTGAGGCACCAGCCTAGCAACCGTGGGCCTTGAGCACCTGCCCCTCTGCCCAAACCCTTGGTTCCTGGGATGTCCCAATAAGGAAGGCTGCCACACTCCCCATTACCAACTGACAGACAATAGTCTTTGCTCGCTCTTCTATGGTTGCCTAGTAAATGCCATGGACATTTCAGCAAATTATTCTTCTCCCAATTTAATCAGGAAATGCGATTTGGCTCTGGATGCTCAGTTAAACTATGTGATCAGTTGGACCACCCATACATGCCTTACTCACTAAACCCTTGACACCTCTGTAAACCCCTGGCTCTGTAAGGCTGCCTCCAGAAGATCCACTTGGGCCCTCCTGTAGACTTGTATGCTTAGTTGGTTCCTGATGGGAAGCTGCAGACAGGATCCTGGAAAAGCCCCTTGGAAGAAGCTTTCAAGTGTTTCCTTTAGGAAATGGCCTTTCTGAACCATCAACACCTCTGCTGCGCCTCCTGGCTGATGACGTCATCTCCACATTCACACAGGTGTTGGGGGTGTAGAACCTGCCAGCACATTCCCGCTCCCCTGGAGCCTCCTCTAATACTATCAGCCACAGGAACCCAAACCACAGAAGTCCAAGAGATACGGTGTATCTCTTGCTCACATCTGTTCTGCCTTGGGAGTCTCTGGCCGCTGCTGCAGTTGAGAATGAGGCAACCCCAGGGATGGTGTTTTTCTGCTCATGTTTCTAAAACCATGACCTCAACAAACACACCACAAGCAACTTCTGCCCTAAAGCCTGGCTCCCTCTATGCATGCCATGGGCCTCAGTGAGACTGAGGTACAAACTGCTTTCTCTCCCCTTGCACGAGCCTGACACATCGCACATCCTCAGGGGGCACACCCCGGTTCTATTATTTTAATACTAGGACTAAAAGATTTAGGACTGAAAGCATTTGAGTTGGTGTCAGCTTGGAGAACACACAGTGCACACAGTAGCGAGTTGAGAAACTGAACTGTTGCATAACGGAGACCTTGCAACTAATGGTTTCTTCTACTGAGAGCAACAGGAGCCCGTGACAGCCAATGCAACTGCGTCTTTAGGGACTACTTACAAAAAGCTGGAGGAACTTGAGGATTCTTTTGTGGGTAAGTATATAAAGTGCATTCCCACTGATAGGGTCAATAACTGGCAATCTGTGGATTTTATTTTTGATCAACGAGTAAACAGCGTCGAAGAGGCTGCGGGAAAAGCCATTAGAGTCATTAGGAGGCTTTCAAGAAAAATCAGAAAACCTTCGGACCACCCCAGCTTTACAGTATTCTCACTGCTTTTACACCATAACAAGAGGTTCATTAGTTTAGAATAGTCACAGCAAAGCTTTACGCGGGAGCTCTCCGCTCCTCTGCTGGTATATCTCAGATTCAAGAAGGGACCATGGATCTCCAGTAAGGCAGGTTTTTAACAGTGCGTCCAGGGATTCGTTTAAAAGGAGGCAAGCCACAAGCCTTCAGGAAGGCCAGCAGTGATCTCAGCACTATGGCCTGGTGCCAGACTCCTGGGGTGCCTGCCTGCCCTGCCAGTCCACCTTGGGAACTGCCCTTCTGTGTCCTTTTTGCCTTCTGCCACCACTGCCAAGAAGCCTATTGGGTGTACCTTCCCCATCCATCTGGAAATGAGGCAACAAAACCAAGTGTCTTCTCTCTCTAGAGCTCTTGGGCTTAGTGTCCCCTACTCTGTCCATCTTGTGCTGAGAGCCGGAGGCTGTGCCCAGCATGTGCTCCATCCCCAGCTGTTCCCGAGTCCTGCTTTGCCCTTCCAGCTCCTTCAAGGCTGCCTCTGGTCTGGACTGAAATCACTGTGGGAGTGTTTCCCTGTTCTTCCCAGAATCCAGCCACTTCCACTGAATGCTGGGGTCAGGAGTGAAGCCCTGAGGATCAATAACTATCCTAGGATCCCTCTACTGATGCTGCCACAGGTGAGCTGGGTATTCAAAACCAACCTGGATGATTAACCTCAAAGCCAGTCACTTGGATCCACACGGTCCTTCCACCCTTCACTCTACTCCCCCCTCCCTGTCTCAGGTCTTGCTAAGTTGTCCAGGCTAGTCTTGTGCTTGCTAGGTATATAGCCCAGGTTGGCCTTAAAACTTGCAATCCTCTTATGTCAGCCTTCCCTGAGGTGTAGGATTCCAACTGTGCGCCATCGATGTGTCTGGTTTTGCTGGGATTTCCAATATCTTTCAACCTCTGGCATACTATCTGGATTAAGGAAGCTGGCCCTAACTAGACTGGGAGACATGTCTGTCTACTTCTACTTATCCATCACGGCAGTAAAAAAAAATCTAAATTGCGGTGAGTGTTTTCAAATGAGGGAGGAGAGAAGCTTCACGTTTACCTCGCATCTGGAGAGATATTCACCAAAGGCTTGAAAGTTTCTTGTAAGTACAACTCTGCATTTGTAGAAGGAAAACACAGTCAGTTATAGACCTGCTGTGTGTAATGCTACTTTACATTCAAATATCCTCAGCTGACAGGAAATAACGAGACAAACCAGAAATCAAAATAAAAGATAATTTAATTTACCCCAAACGACTGTCACAGTCATGGTTATTTAATGTGGCCTCAACTGTTTTCAGGACATTTAATTTGTAGGAAAGGCTCTGGTGCAGAGCAATGGCAGCGGAGGCCACTTGGCCCCATCAAGGTCATTACTATCAAGAAATGAACATTTACAGACTCCCTTAGAACAGGCTTTCATAATCTGGGAAACAGCATCACCTCTAACCAATGCTCTTCAAACAACCTTGTATTTCACTAAATTGATGCTTAAAACCCAGTATGTTGGGATTCTTGCTTTGTAAAGAAATCAACTGTACTTTGGTATGCTGAGGTCTGTTATGCAGAAGGTATCTTGAGAACATCCTGATATTGTCTCATCTTTAGGTACCCTGTAGGTGGAAGTGTACGTATACCTAGACCACAGTCAATGGAGTGCTCGCAGCACAGCTGGATGAGAGGAGCCTGTCTTGGTATTGATTGTCACGTTACTTACTGACAGGCCATCTTGATGACATGCTGACTTGATTCATTCAGTCTGCCTCGATAAAGCCATGCACAATAAAAAATCCCTTGTCAAGCTTTCAAAATCATGTGAAATTAAAAGGGCCTGGAGCACCCCAGCTGAGGTTACGATTTCTGTTACCTTGAAGGTTGGTCATCCTGCCAAGCACACGATGGGAAGTAGCTACAAAGCCTCCTGCGGTTGGTCCCTCCCGTTCTGCTCGGCTTTTCTTGAGCAGTGGACCAGGGCTCTTATTCTCTGAAGTAGGAGTCCTCTGACCATATCCCATGTTCTGCCATGCCCACTATGAGTCTTTGAGATGACAACTTTGCCATCATGGAACAAGAGTTTAAAATCTGACCCCACTGTAGGCAAAAATCACATGACTGCAAAGGATGAACTCTGGCAAAGAGTTCTCTTGTGTGTGTGCATGTCTGTGTGTGTGTGTGTGTGTGTGTGTGTGTGTGTGTGTGTGTGCCAGAGAACACCTCCAATGCTCTCCACCATGGTTTTTTGAGACGGTCTATCAGTAGTAGCTCTGACCTTGTCAGTTCAGTCAGGCTGGCTGGCAGTGAGCCCCTGAGACTCACCTGTCACGGCATCTCCACTGTGGGGACTGAGTGCACCCTGCCATGCTTGGCTTCTATACAAGGATTCTGGGACTGAGTTTCCATCCCCGGGCTTACACAGCCTGCACTTTAGTCCCCACGGGGTCTCCCTAGCCCAAGAGTTCCTGAAATGATTTCCTCATTATTCCATCTGAACCGTTCAGTTAGAACCTTTCTTGTCCCAGTTGTGCTGGGTCGGAAGGATGATAATCCAGCTTAATCTGGTCTGACAGCTCACTCTGCCCCACCCCCGGACCACAGTGACAAACATCTGGGGGAGATACTCTGTGCTCAGCTCGCTCAGGCCTAGTGTAAGGCCACACACATGTGTATACCAACACAGTCTATCACAGAGTGACAGTGCGGACATCAGTATGGGCATCCCTCAAAATGGAGAAGCAGGAAGCAAGAGTGCTATAGCCCATAGGCTGTAATTCAGTACAGGAAATGATCTGAGACGTAAACCACGTGATCACAGAGCATCTTCACTGTGTAATGAAGAGTACAAGACCTGGCAGAGCTTACCCCTCCATGTTTCAATCTTATGTTCTTCCAATTCATAAATCTGTACCTGCAATAAGAAAAATCCGTATCTACACGTGTTACCACTCACACGGGCAAACAGCTCTGCTCCTGTCATTTCTGTTTGTAATTAGAAAATTAGGGGATACAAGGAGAACATATTTCTAAGTACAAAAAACTGTGTCAGCCTGTTTATGTACTTATATTTCATTCATTCCCCCCCCCCCATTTTTAAATTTACTAAATGACCACAGAGATTTTCTATATGGTATCTATTGTCCTTTATAACATATATAACACAGAATATTCGAAGTCTGGAAAAGCTTACTTAATTTTTCTCTAAGTAAAATATTTTTTAGTTAAAAATTTTTTAGTAAACAGATGAAAGTAACAGGTTTTAGGGTGGCCCTTCTTGTTTTGTATGCATGTATCATATACATCATCTTAGTCACCCTTTTGTGTGCTTCCCCGAACCGACCCCCCCTCCCAGCTGTCTCCCTTCCTCCCAGCAGCCCTTCCTCCTGTTTTGATGGCACACACAGGCCTCTACCATCTGACTCCCCACTCTTACCCCGAGGTCCCTCCCTCTCTCCACTGCCCTTCTCTCTTTTCAGGCCACTTTCTACTTTCCTGTCCTATATATAAAGATCTTCCTTCTGGAGTTTTCCTTATGAAGAAACTCACTTTTGTATTTGGGGATTACAGGCATATACCACCCAATGACAGTTTGATCAAATGATGGGTGACAAACATGAGCGTAAGAATCTGTCCATGTTGTGGCCATCTCAGTCTGAGTAAAAACATTTTGCTGTGTTTATTCAGTGCTGTCCACTGATGCTCTGCTTCTTAGAACAGCTTCCCTGTTAAAAACGCCTATCAGCAGGTAACTGACCACTGCTTACAAACACACGGGAGCTCCTTCTGCCTTTCAGATGCTCCATATAGTAGAACTAGTAGACAAGTGACCTCCCCACCACAGTAGACAAAACCAAAACTAAGCTGTGCTTAATACAGGGTAGACTGGGTTTCAGTTCAAACTGCCCTTCCAGAACATCTGGGCTAGGTGCCTGGGTGTCTGCCACCAATGGCATCCAGAACAGTCTTTTTTATTAGCTGGCAAGAGTAGGAACTGAACTTCTTTAATTTCAATTTGTACATCCTCTTTCCTAGTTTCCTTATAGTGGCTATAAAACCACAACGCAGGGGCTGAGGCTGTAGCTCAGTGGTGGAGGACTGCCTAGCAAGCCCAAGGCCCTGAGTTTTCCCCCAGAACTGAAATAAATAAGATAAATAAATCCTGGATGAGTGAAGAGAGACTATCAAATGCCACTCAGAATAAGAGGCCTGCAAAAATGTGGCCACTTTATCTCCAGGGTGAGGCCCTCAGGCCAAGCACTGGGAGGAAGTGGGGGCGGCAGCACCATCCTGGTCCTGTCCCAGGAGATACTGCTGCACACACCAAGCTGCTAGCCATCAAGCTAGCAGCTCACACACATCAGGGCTGTAAATGAGGAAGGGTAACTCCGAAAGCCGAATAAAGCAGTCATCACTCTTTCTTAAACTGTGACTTCTCCAAGCTTCAAAAGATGACATGAGGCTGAGCTCACTGTTACTTGCGCTAGAAGACTTATGCTGAACTTCACTATGTATCATAGACACTGGGAAAACCCATCCCATCCTGACCACATCCATACACGGTGAGGTCCATGCCACTTACCATGGGTGATTTATAGTATCTGTGTAGGATATTTATGAAATCTGTAATCGTGAGCATTCCTGAAACAAAGAACCGAAGGTTACAAACAAAATGAAGGAGTGGGGGGAAACAGCCCAGTGGTTAAAGTACTTGCCACATAAGTGTGAGGACAGGAGTCTGGATCAGTGCGGTGGCTTACTTGTAATGCCAGCCTTAGAAGGCAGAGACAAGGGATCCCCAGAATAAACTGGCAGGCTTACTAGGCATATTGCCAAACTCTGAGTTTGATTGAGAGACCTTGCCTCAAAGAGTAAAGTGAACAGGTAATGGAGGATGGATCCCAATGTTAATCCTGGGCCTCTACATGCATGCACCCACACATACCCACACACACCACATGCATATACATATACACCACACACACATGTACACATACATGACTACATACACATCCTCGAGACCACACATGCAAATGTACATATAAACACACACATGTAAATGTGCACACACATATATGACTACACACATATACACACAAGCACATAACATACATACCACACACATGACTACACATACACACACACATCACACAGCACATACATGACCACACACGCAAATATGCATATAAACCCACATGTGAAAATATGCATACACTCATACATAATTACACACACATACACATGCAAATGTGCACATACACATAAATGACTATACACACACTCAAATGTGCATATAAGCACACACATGCAAATGTACATATACACACACAAATGTATATATATACATATATATATATATATATATATATATATATATATATATATATGCACAACAATACACACCTATGGAAAAAGAGACAAAATGACAAGAAGAAAGAGAGCTTCCAGCGGCAAGTGAACTTGCAACATTTACTAGAAAATCTTGTAAAATACCACCCAAAGATCCCAGGCTCAGGTCAGTGTATTAAAGAGAGGGCGTACATATATTCCCTAAGGGCATACATATATTCCCTACACCAAGCTAGGAGTGCAAACTGAAATCTAACAGGCAGTATGGGATCTCAGTGTTTGGCAGATTAAGAGAGAGCTAAGCAGCACTCATAAAGCCCTACAAAGACTTGTAGCTGCATGTCAGTAGTTTTACACGTTTCAGCAGCAGATGCTGAAATCCCCTAAATGAGATGGAGGTGAGACTTCTGGGACACCTGGACTGTTTCCTGAGACACATTCTGAACACAATGGGCTTAGCAAAGAGTCAGCATTCATTGCAGGCTTACTATGTGCTGCAAAGTAGAATTGTGAGGATCACACACACACACACACACACACACACACACACACAGGATGTGTTCTGTAAGAACATTATAGTCTAGCGGGAGAACAGACTTAAGTAGTTCCTTTCTGAGAGCAGAGCACCAGCACCGTTAGGCCACTGATTCTGGCCACATGTGACAGGGTCTACATAGTTGGAAGGCACACATCTTTTCCCCTTTCAGTGCCAGGGTCAGAACCAGCGCCCCGCACATCCTAGGTAAACCCCACAACACTGACCAACGCCCCTAGTTCTTGGCTATTACAGACAAGGTCTTTCTATAGCTTAGGCTGGGACTTCCAATCCTCCTGTCTCTGCATCCCAAGTGCTGGGACTTCAGGCATGTACCACCTTGTCCAGGGCTCACCCTGCATTTCTGACAGCTTACTGATTTAGCAGACATTGACTACGCTCACAGTCTGATGCTTGCTGTCATTTACAAGGTGATGGGCAGAGCCAGCACACAGGCCAGAGCAAGTGCCTTGAGCTCATTTGACCACATCTGTGGTGATTTTGTTCTCTGAGCTGATAAAGACACAAAAACTTCTTTGGTGTGCTCAGAAACTGCTAAATTAAAAATTCGACACTCCCCCACCCCCAACCCACTAGAAAAGCAAAAAAGACCACAACAAGCTCACAACATTGTCTTAAAAGCACTAGCGGTCTGGTCTGGTCCAGTATGCAAAAACCAGAAAGTTCTTTAACTCAGAGAATGTCTACCAGGCTGAACCTGCAGAGAACCCTGGAGCCCCCTGCTCTGCCGGGAAAGAAGGACAGCCTTCCCCAGCTGCGCTACTAACCTACAAAGCTCTGCTTTTTACTTTCCCACAGCGGCGCTGCACGGACTCCGTTGGCTACCAAGGCAAAGAAGGCCTTTTTGACCTGGAAAGAAACCAGAAACAAAACATCCTTTTAAAGTCCACATTTTAGGAGGAAAATACTCTCAACTAAGGTTTCAACAGACTCTTACTGATGTTAAGTGGTGTAAGTTTGGTAGGTCTTAGTCAGGGTTTGTATTCCTGCAGGAGAAGGTCTATTCAGCTTACACTTACACACTGCTGATCATCACCAAAGGAAGTCAGGACTGGAGCTCACACTGGGCAAGAACTTGGAAGCAGGAGCTGATGCATAGGACCAGCTTCTTATAGAACCCAGGACTACCAGGCCAGGGATGGCACCACCCACCATGAGCTGGGCCCTCTCACCCTTGATCGCTAATTGAGAAACTGCCTTACAGATGGATCTCATGGAGGCATTTCCTCAAGGGAGGCTCCTTTCTCTGTGGTAACTCCAGCTTGTGTAAAGTTGATACACAAAACCAGCCAGTAGACTAACAAATAATATGTGTTAGCAAAATGTTTTTGTGCAGCCTACTTAAAGGTGTTTAGATGTGTCTAACCTTTGACCTTGTAACATGACACTGTCATCTTTGGAAAGCCCGTCTAGAGCAGTGAGATCAAATTACAAAAAAAAAAAAAATCACAAAATCCTCAAACTCATATTTTTCTTTTGCATGTGTGTGTGTAGGTATGCATGAGTGGAGGTCACAGGGCAGCTTCAGGTGTTGGTCCTAGTCTTCTACTTTGGTTTGGGGGGTGGGTCTTCTTTGTTGCTGGATGCTGTGCATGCCAGGCTAGCTGGTGACAGGTTTCCACAGCTCCTCCTGTCCACACCTCCCACCTCACTATAGAAGCAACAGACTACAGACACATGCAACCAAGGCCAGCCGTTTACATGGGTCCTGAGGACTTGAACTCAGGTCCTCACACTTGTGGCAGACGGTTCAGCATGGAGACATCTCCACAGTAGTCCCCAAAAGACTTGGAGTAAGTTTATGATTTTGAGTTCAGCCATGCTCAGTGGCATACTCTAAGCTGCACGCAGTTTATGGGCTGCAGGTTGGCCACACCTGGTAGAGGGAGTGGGGATTATATTTTTGAAATTGAAAGGTAATTAACTTAATTTTTTTTAGCTGTAACTAAATATTCTTGTATATACAAATTTTCTAAAATTAAAATCATACAAAATAATTAAATAGCCTATTTTCCCAAGTGTGATGGGTAATTCATATGAAACATAGTTATAATGAATTATTTACAATGGTAATTGATCATTATATTAAAAATCACAACAAATAATGCTTTTCCATCTCCCACAAGATGAGAAAGGCAGGCATACAGTTACAGTGGTACTTTACAGCACATAGACAAATAAGAGCTCTGGGGCTGTGACCGCTTACACACGGCACTTTGTTCAAGTGTCACACACACCCTTAGGGACACCGTCAGGTGTAACACACACCCTTAGGGACACCGTCAGGTGTCACACTTGATTTACTAAGAGCCAAAAAAAGCTCAGGGCCGAAAACAATTCTCTAAACAGCAAACGCAAACAAAGAAAAACTCTGCAATCATTAATAATCCAAGCAATGCAAATGAACATTAAGACATCATTCAGAGCTGCTGCTGTCCTGTGGACCTGAGAATGGTCCCCAGATGCCTATGTGGAAGGAAGTGAGGTCGTTTTTGAAAAGGGGTCTCTCCCTGGGCAGCCTAAACTGGTCTGGAACATGTGATCCTTCTGTCTCAGCCTCTTCTGGGTCTTAGGATTCTGGCTAATTCACCCCTCCTGACTCTCCCCTTCACCTTTCTGTCTTTGCCTCCCACCACGATGGGTGACCAGACCTCTTCTGTCTCGTCACCTGTCCTCATTATGATGTACCATGGCTTCTGCCCCAACTCCTGCCTCCATGTTCCTGCTTATGTGAGTTCCTGCCCTCACTTCTTTCAATGATGAATGGTGACTATGGAACTGTAAGTATAATCAATCAACCAGCCGCTTCCTCCAAAGGTGCTTCTGGTCACGATGTCTCATTGCAGCAATAGTGACCCCGACTGAGACAGTGCTTAAGCTTGTGTTAAGACCCACACATCCATCCTGCTATTTGTACTACAGGGTGTCACTGCTGGGTTGTTTTGGGGAATGGGATTCCTGTATCTGTGTGTGCATGGGTGTGTCATGAATGCATGAGAGGCTGTGTTTATGTTGCTGCGGGTCTACCCTCCTTTTCCTTTCCTGGATATCAGATCTGTTCTCCACAGGTCCTCCACACCACAGACAGCCTTCCATCTCTTACTGTATCGGGATGTGATTCATCTGAGAAATCAGACTCAATTTTGTTCAGAGAAACAATACTCCATACCCTCTAAACGATCTTCTTCTAATCGTTGTTTATTTCACCCTTCCCAGCTCCTGATCGCCGTAATTGGCAATGAAAGACGCAGCACAGCACACCAGCTCCAGTTTCTCTGGCCGCTCATGGGTGAGGGGACCAGTTCTTCCTTTCCTTTTTGCCTCGAGACTAACTGAACACCTAATCTTCCTTGTGAGTCTTAACTCCCATCTCAGATTAAAATGATAATGAACACCTCTCTTCTCATTACAACCTCCTAGTTTACTTTTTTTCCCTCGTTCTGGTCAACCCTGCTCGTTCTGTTCTTGCCCCGCTGACTCCGGTCAGCCCCACTCGCTCTGGCGCTCGCTCTCTCCGGTCCAAGGATTCGTTTATTATTATTATTCATAAGTATGCTGTAGCTGACTTCAGACGCACCAGAGGAGGGTGTCAGATCTCATTACGGGTGGTTGTAAGCCACCATGTGGTTGCTGGGATTTGAACTCATCACCTTCGGAAGAGCAGTCGGGTGCTCTTACCCGCTGAGCCATCTAACCAGCCCCTAGTTTACTTTTGATGACATGTATGTATATCTATTTTAACTGTTTTTTGGAGATAGTCTTGCTATGTAACCCTGGGTAGCCAAGAACTCACTATGTAGACCAGGCTGGACTGGACTTGCAGCAATGCTCCTGCCTCTGTCTTCTAAGTGCTGGGATATAGCTTTGACCCCACATTCCGAAACCTTGGCCTTACTCTCAATCTCTCATGCCTGGCTTAGAACCCTGTGACAAGCTTTCTTGGGTGAACATAACACAGGCCACTCATTCTTAAGACAACTCCAGCTGGCCTTGCCACCTTCTTGCTGGGAACAGGTTTCATATACAGCTTACATACAGAATGAACTGTAACATCTTGCTATCTCGTCTGTAGAAACCTGGAAAGGATGAGTGGGAACAGGCCAAAAGGGAATTTAACACTCAGTCTGTGGAAAAGATAGCTATAGGTGGACTTCCCAGAAATTGCTCAATTACTGTTTTGTCTGTGCAGCTAGAAGCTCTAGCTGTCCAATGGCTGCTTGACTAAGCTCAGGGAATGTGAAGGCTGTGTTAAATGAGTCTGTGATGCTGCCACTCCCGCAGGACCATGAAGACAGAAACTCTGGCTGATTCCTCAAAGGCAGCTGCATGTTCAGTAAGTCCTGAGGGCACACTCTCTTTGAGCTGCAGAAGAATGCATGTGCCTTAAGCACCCATGCCACTCTGCTCCACGGGCCAAGCACACAGCACCTGGAACAGCCTTGCTGGTTATCATGAACAGTATTTCTGGGCAGCAGATGGCCAAGGCAGGAGACAGGCCAGGCAGATAGATGCAGGTACTCATCAAGGGCAACCAGGAAGCAGTGGGGATGAGAATGGTCCACCCCCACAGGAATCTCTGATGGTAGTAGCTAACTGACTAGTGTCCCAGGAATGAAACAGATCCAACCTTCCTGTTTTATTTGAGCTATTTAACAAGAACGGTTGTGGCCAGAGCCTGACTTGAGCCATCAAATATGACGATCCTGTCCCCTAGCTGTTCCCAGTGTCGGCCAGTTCACCTGGAGCATGGGCTGTGGACGTGTCACTTTCACATACAGTGTTCTGTGCTTGGTGCCCTCCTCAAGGGACTTGCAAAGAGGGACCTGAGGACCCGGACATGGGTTCTGACCATAAAATGCCACTCCATTCTCCTAGTCGGGGCGTAACAGGCAATGGTGGCAAGTCAGCTCGAGCTTGAACTGCTAAACGCAGAGCTGCAGACTCAGCTGTGGCTGTCTCCCCTGGTCCTGAGGGTACTCTGAACACCCCAGGAAGCTCTCCAGGGGCTTGCTGGCTTCAGGATGGGAGATGCTATAGGAGGAGCTGAACAGGAAGCTTCTGAAATTTCTGGCTACCAGGTTAGCAAATCCCGTATGTAGAGCATCCCTGGGGGATGTGCCAAGTTTGATGGCACTACCTGCCACCACACGACTCTGAATAGGTCATCTGGAGGCTGCAGGTACACATTTATGTGTGCTACTATGATATTTGTACTGAGGGCCTTTAAAAGCAATTTTCACCAGGATTTTAGCCTGTGTAGCAAGCCTAGCTAATCTTCCGCTGACCTATGACACAGTGAGATCAATGCTTAGACACCCGCACAAAGCATCTGTTAGTAAAAAATCCACAGCAGAAAAAAAATCCCGACATAATAGTGCCTCCCTTAAGACAATTATTTCCATGTGGGAAATCATTCCTGGCTCATTGCTGGACCCAGCAAAGACTCAACAACTACGCAGTTCCTGTGAGCTGAGCTAACCAGCTCCTGTGGGCTGGGCGAGCTATGGTGCGTGTGGTGGCGCTTTACTGTTAGTTGACATGGTGCTTGCCTTCCCTGAGGTGTGTCTTCCTCTGGCAGGAGCCCGGGCAGGTGGAGACAGCTGACCTGTGAATGTTTCCTGTGAATGGCAGCACGATGGGCCACTCTAGAGTGTGATGTTGTTGTCCCTAGTGGGCAATGTGATGTTGGTGTCCCTAGTGGGCAATATTTCACACTATCCATTGATTTCCTCTTCCTTGGGTCTGAAAGATGGCATCGGGGAGACTTGGAGCCTTCAGTTAGTGATAATATTAAACTTAGAGGTTTTGTGGGTGGTTGAGTTGATTTCTCAAGACACAAGTTGTAAAGCCTTGTGTAAGAATGCTCTTTCTCCGTGTCCGGGTGATGCTGCTCCACTCTGCTCCTGCTGGCCAGGGCTGTGTTAGTTTGGTCGTTACACATGCTGGTTTACATCCCACCTCAAAAACCAAGCCAATCCGAACTAAACCTAACCTAACATCATTTCTCAGCAAACTTCTTCCTTTTTCCTCTTCTCCCAAGTAGCCCAGGCTGGCCTCTAGTTTACCATGTAGCTGAGGATGGTCTCGAGCTCTTAATCCTCCTGCCTCTGTCTCTCAGGGCTGGGGTTGCAGGCATGTACCACTACACCTTGCTCTCTTTTCTTCTCCTTTTCTTTTGAGACATAGTTTCTCTGTGTAGCCCTGCATATCCCTGAACTTGCTCTGTAGGCTATGCTCAGAGATCAGACTCAGAGATCTGTCTGCCTGCCTCCCAAGTGCTGGGACTAAAGCAGTGCCCTGACTTCTTTCCCTCTGTTTGATGACCACATTCTGGTGTTCTGTGATGTGCCCACTGCTAAGCCAGTCACGGCACGGGCTCTGGGTGCAGGCCTTCAGGCTGTTCTGCCTCTTTGGACCCTGCCTGCTGCGCTCCTAGCTCTCAGGGGTGTGCCCAGGAGCACCGAGGAGCACCGAGGAGCACCGAGGAGCACCGAGGAGCACCGAGGAGCACCGAGGAGCACCGAGGAGCACCGAGGAGCACCGAGGCAGTTAGTCTTCAAAGCTTCGAGCATATCTTTCCCTCCACTCTACCCAATGCCAGCATGCCCTGTCTCCTTGTGCAGAAATCAGCTAGCTCCCTTCAAGCTCAGACCCACGGGATCCATGATTCTGGGATGGGATGTGCACATGGCTTTCGTTAACTGTACAAGGGACAGGACATGGTTGACCTTGGGCATCCGGAAAACACTGCATTCTTCACAGGTTACTCAGCTTGGCTAAATTTTTAATTCCAAAGACAGTCAAGCCCAGAGCACAATAAAATCTAGATAAACGGTGGATTGGTACCTGTGGCTGTTTACTTAAAAGTGAAGGGTCAAGAGTGGCTGCTTCTGAGAGGAAGACTGGGGGGCAGGGTGACGGTGTACTTTATTTTGAGGACTCAGAATGTCTGGTTATTTACTGAAATTGGTAGCAACTGCTGTAGAGACATTTAGAATGACTTTCTAAGATCCATCTTCCCTCCGGTAACCATGTATTGCTTTCTGTCCTATGTCAAAGGATCAGAGAGGCTTAGGGGCTCAATAGGACCCTGAGGGTTCCCTAAGGGCACCCTGAGGATCATCTGAGGGTTACCTGAAGGCTCCCTGATTCAGTGAGAATCTGTTAGCTTACAGGTCTTAAAGCCCATTTAAAAAATAAACTCTATTTCCATAAATTTAAAAAAAAGTTGGAAATGCGATTAAGCAAAAGCAAAACCCACTTCTGTCTTCCTGTTGGTCTCTTGTGCAGGGACAGAAGGCAGAGAGAAGGGCTCCAAGGGCCTGGTGTTTCCTCTAAAGTGTAACCCGTGGAACAAAGGCCGTGGTGGGAGGTAGGTGAGAGGCAGCGAACGGGTAGAGCTGGAGAAGCCTGGGGGCCTCTCCTAGGTCAGCTCTGCATACACAACACATGAGGCTGGGATGAATTTTTCTGGGTGCCCAGGATTCCACTGAGGCTTAGGGTGAGGCTGTTCCTCCCACACTCACCCCGGGGTATTGTTGAAATCACACTCTTGGTGGCCTCTGAGGTCCTGTTTCTCTTCCCATACCTCTGAGGTCCCCACCAACTCCCAGAATACACCCTTCATGAGCCATTTGCCCACAAGTTCCTGGCTTAGTGTCTACTTATTGGAACACAGGTGAAGGCAATCTTATCTGGTGATGTGGCACATCTGTGTGCATTCACAATTGTGCATATAGATCTTATACACTGGCTATAACTTGATTGTTACATTGCACACGTAATTTAGAACTTTCACAGGCAATTATAAGTCATATTGATAAAAAGAAAAAAGCTCCAATAAATACAATTTTAATAGCAAAATGACCAGGTTCAAATTTTCTGGTTGGAAAAAAAACAATAAAGTTCTTTTTCAAGAAATTATCCACTTCACCATTTTTTCTAATATTAACCATATATTTACTGAATAACCAGGAGAGACAATCAGGCCCCAGTGAGGGAGGCAGGGCAGTTTAGTACACTTGGGCTTAGGCTCCGACCCAAGCGGATAGACCTGGGTTCAAGTCCCATGCCTTACAGTACTACCTGCAGGATGAGGAGTCTGTGGATTTAGCTTTGATTCATGTTAAAGTAGAATCCAGTGTTTGTGTTGTAGAATTCACTCAGCAATAGTGAGTTCCTTATGAGGTTACCATGGGAATGTAGACAAAACCTTAGCCTAGGCCGGATTCACAGAAGAGCTCAGGAAAGGCTTGCTGGATTGAATTACCATGCACACTGCAACCCACAACAAGCTATCAGAAGCTAGGTATACTCACTTGCAATGTAGTGTCGAAGACAACAAGCTTTGAACTGGTTGGAACGATGTCATAACACTTGTGTGACCTCATGAATCGCATATAAACGCCACTTTCTGAGTCTTCTGCTAAAAAGAAAAGGCAATGGGTTACAATAAACTACTGTCACCTCATAGGACCCACGGCCATGACATGGTGGGAGAGGGTAGCCACTCCTGCAAGTCCTGGCTGGCACATTAGGATGGCAGGTGGGGGTGTGGGAGAAAGGCCTGTAAATTGAAAAGGACTCCCTGCCCCTTCCTGCATATGATAGACTTGACTACCAAATGCCTGTGGACAGGCAGGAAGTCTCAACGCCTTCCTCTGAAGGCACTAGGTCTATTTTTCTTATCAACTCACACTTTCTATCTTGTCAGTACTGACTCTAACTCTACTTTCATTCTAAACTCTATTTTCCTTCCTGGGCAGTTTCTTTGAATGATCAGACTCTTACTCATGTAACTAATTAGTTGAGCTCACAAACACACCTACTGCATATGGCTTAGTGTAAGTTCTTCCCAAAGCTGACTCAAGACCAAGGGGAGAGTGAGACAAGAGAACAGAGAAAAAACAAAAACAAAAAGCTCAAAATAAGGCCGCCTGCGAGCAGGTTACAGTTTGATGTCACTGGTGGCAAAGGAGTAAGGGAGAAGGCTCCAAGCTCTTGGGTGCAGAACCGTCTTCCAGCAGGGGACATCTCTGCCCTCTGGGGTCAGGGGTTATTCCTGGGGGTTACCTGCAGGTTTTCTGCCCTGAAGCATAGTCACCAAATGCCTGTGGGCAGAGATGGTGAAACAGGAGAACAGGGGTTAGACACCCCCCCTGCCCTTTGTCCCCAGTGAGCCGGGGGCGGAGACTGTGACACTTTACAGGGAATAATACAGATTGTGACTGCAGTCCTCACACTATCAAGTACACTGCCGAGGACAGGGTGTCGCTTACGAGGCTGGTAACTGGTGACGGCTCAGTGCCTGGATAAGTGGGTGAAACTGAAGTCAGTGTGCCGCTATCTTTTCTTGAAAGATTTATCTACCAGAGAAACTGGGTCCTGCCCAGGAAGAACGGCAACCCTGAAAGTGTTAGAATAGACGCCAGGGAGGTGCTGATCCAATTCTGCCATCATTGACAGTGCTGGGGTCTTCATAAGCTGTCCTGCAGGCAGCATCAGTTCAGTTTACCCAATACCCAAGTTATCAGTTGCTTGCTAAAGTAAATCAGAACTCAGGTGAATGAAATCAAGACAGACCCTGGCAACAGCAAAATACAAGACTAAAATCAAGTCTCTCGGGTTAGAGTGTGTAAATCAGGAGTGCAGTGTTTGCTTCATATGCATTTGAATACCAGCATCCCCACCAGAGCCAAGCATACAAAACAGGCTTTTCGTAAAAACTATGCACACAGTAGATGCCTGTGTTTCTCTCAATGTCTAAAATAAAAACCTGAAAAACCTTTGTAGCAGGGTTATTCAAACTTGACATAAAAAAATTGTTAAATTTTGTGTTAGACATATTTTGAGCATAACTTAATTCCCCTTGATCAAAAATATGCCACACGAGTGCAGGTTCCCACAGAAGCCTGAGGAGGGCATCAGATCTCCTAGAGTTGGATACAAGCAGCTGTGAGCTGCCCGATGTGGACACTAGTGCCTGAACTGGGGTCCTCTGGAAGAGCAGTAAGCACCCCTAACCTGTTGCTGAGCCATCTCTCTGCTGGCCCTTCTTTCTTCCTTTCTTCCATTGGCTTTCACATTCAGCATATGTCTATCGTCTCTTGGTTAATTTTCTGTAGACACACTCACACAGACACACTCAGAGGGTATGCTACGTTAATTTAGGTGCTTCATAGCTAGCAAAGTAGACAAGATCAGCAATCATAGGGCCGGTGAGGTGGTTCAACAGGTAGGGATTTTACACCACAGCTGGATGACCTGAGTTTAATGCCTGGACCCACACAAAGGTGGCAGAAGAGAAGCAAGAGCACACATTCCAACACCACATGATCCTTGCTCTATCTCATGCACACACAATAAATACAAATCACAGTAAAATGAGTTATCCCAAGTCTGCTTCTTGACAACTTGACACCTAAACACCCCCCCCCCCAACCCCCGGAAAAAGAATCTCTTGTGCAATATATAGAAGCATCGGCTGTCAATAAAATGATGTTGGCCTATTAGCTTAGGCAGGAAATAGGGAGGTGGAAGTTCTGGTACAGAGAGGACTTCTGGATAGAGTCAGGAGAGGAGGAGGAATTCTGAGGAAGACAGTCGCATGAAACTGAAGGAGAGGTAACCAGACACACAGCATGACTTAGACCAGTTTAACTGAGTTATGAGCTAGTGGAAATGAGCCAAAGCTCATTTCCTACACTTTTTTTTTTTTTTTTGGTTTTTCGAGACAGGGTTTCTCTGTATAGCCCTGGCTGTCCTGGAACTCACTTTGTAGACCAGGCTGGCCTCGAACTCAGAAATCCGCCTGCCTCTGCCTCCTGAGTACTGGGATTAAAGGCGTGCACCACCACGCCCAGCCCTGGCCTACACATTTATTCATGTTGAAGGAGTCTTAGAATCTTTATTTCGAAAAATTTGGGGACACAGGTAGAAAACCCCACAATTACATCCTTTCTAGAACTACAACATTCCATCCTTGACCTCTAAAGGGCTCAAATTAACTGCTTAAAAGTCCAAGCCCAGTCTCTTCTCAGACTCAAGGCACATTCAACTATGGGTACCTGTAAGCTGCAAAGTAGCTTGGACCACCTTCCTCAAACCAGCCTTTGAGAATGTTTCTTCTTGGCAGAATGGAAGTCGCTCAGACCTCTCTGCTCTGGTTTTGCTTAAAGTTTGATTATAAATTTGGTTAAAAGCAGCGGAAGATCCCTGTGCCACAGGTAACATGTAACATGAATGGTCTCGAATCCAGTTCCAACTGGCATTCTGGCATCTTCTAAGCACCTAGCACAACAGCTTGTTAAGCTCCAGCCTGCATCATCAATATTTACATATTCCCTACATCTCTGTCCCAAAGCATTGTGAACCACAGAGTCAGGAACAGTGAACAACAGCCCAGCTTCTCTGTGACTTAAATTCATGTGAATGTACGTGTGTACAAGTGTGGTGCCTTTGGGCGGTTGACTCGGCTGCAGTTGCAGTTACAGGTAGCTGTGTGTGGCCTGGGTGAGAGCAGGGGACTGAACCAGGTCCTCGAGACAAGCAGCCAGAGCTCCTTCTTTTCAAGGCAACTCTCCAGCTTCGTGTACTGAACAGAAATAACTGACAGGATCAAGGATGCATTCTGGCTCAGTTTTAGAGACTATGGTCCATGGACGTCTTGTGTTTTGTGATGCTACGTACCTGTACCAAGTACAGCACTTTAACTCCTGGCAGCCAGAGAGCAAGCCTGTGCTGCGGGCCACAATGCTCAGGGTGAAACTTTTCTCCTCAGTTAATTCTCTTTGGAAATGACCTCAGACAAACCTAGATTGCTTTATGAATCTCCTAGGTGCCTCTCCAATCACAGGAGTAGACAGTAGAGATTAACCACCCAGCTGCTCCAGCACACCTGTCAATAATAAGCCAACCGTGACACCGGATATTACCTTTCACTCATTGGGGGTCCGCATTAGTTCTAACTGTCCACTTGACACACACAGCCTAGAGTCACCTGACAGAAAAGCCTCAGTGAGGAACTGGCCTTTGGAGAGTTTGAGAGAGGTTGTCTTGATTGTTGAATTGATGCAGGAGGACCCCATCCACTGTGGGCGGCACCATCTCCTGGGCTATATATATATATATATATATATATATATATATATATATATATATATATATATATATATATATATATAAAAATCTAGCTAAGCATGAGCCTGTGAGCCTGTGAGTGCGCCAGGAAGCAGTTTTCCTCCATGGTTCCTGTTTTAAGTTTTTCTCCTGACTTTCCTCAAAGATGGACTGTGGTCTGAAAGTGTAAGGCAAATAAAGCCTTTAAAGTCTCCCCATGTTCATTTGGTCATGGCGTTTGTCACAGAGACAGAAGGATAGATGGAAGAAGCGTTAGGGTTTTTTTCCCCCCACATTTTTTTTTCTTGTTTAGGAGCCCAGCTGTGATAGCCCATAACCACTATGCCTGCTTGCATTCCTCCATGCGGACTTCCCCTCTGCTTGACAACCTTGATCATTCTAAGGAGGGCAGGTAGACGGTCTGACAACCTTGACTTGGTGTTTTTCCTCGTCTCACATTAAGGACACGAGGCGATATTGCTGACTCATCAATCCTGTCACCTGGCTCGGGGTCCTTATTCCTCTTTCTGTGCTGCGGTCTCCCGAGCCCACACTCAGGAGGTGAGGAACTGGGTTCTATCTTCCTCAAGGCAGAGCATCTATGTAATGTGGAATGATTCTCTTGGGGATAGAAGTTCACGTGTGTTCATGTATGAATGTACTGACATCAATCTGGACTCACAGGTATCAGTTTTCTCCCAGGTCGTAACTGTTATATGTGGTGTTGCTCAGAGGCTGGCTTTAGCCACTCACACGCCTGTGTGAGCCATGGGGCTTCTGTCTGGTCTCACAGAGCCCTGAGTTTGGTTTGCCTGCCTGCCTCCCAGGACTGCCTTTCCACTGCTGCCTCTAGTCACCCTGGTGGAGAATGAGGCTGTTAGAACTCTGTGCTTCCTGGATCCAAGCAGGTGTGGGGAGCCTGACTGTCCCTGAAAAGATGCCTTATGCAGCCTCTGGGTGACAGGAGCCATGCTCCTCCCCATTGCTAACATCTTTTATTAGTATGGTACACTGCTAACATAACGAACCCAGAGTGAGCGTGAACCAGCTACTAACCAAAGTCCACACTGCCCAGATTTTCTTAGTTTCAGTCATGTCCTGTTGCTGTCACAGGCTCTCACCCTGGACTGTACTCAGGTGCCTCAGGCAGTGAGTGACAGCATGTGAGGGCCTCACAACTAGAGTAAGCCTGAAGCTTTCTCAGGAGTAGATTATAATGTTCTTAAAAAAAAATCTTGACTAAATTAAGCAAAATGGTTAAGAGGTAAGACAAATGCTGAATGCCCACTGGTGTAGATGGAGGAATACCACCAATACAGAGCACAGCCCACAACCAAGTCAGGCAAAGTTTACCCCACTTTCTGGCCTTCTGAGGAGCCACTTCCTTCATTTACATCATTGTTAAATCCAAAATTGCATTTGAAAGCAGAGAGAAAAATAGGTAATTTGTGGTTAAGGAGAAAAAGCAAAAACAAAAACAACCCAACTCAGCCCAAACAAAGAACCCACCCCACCCAAAGCAGCTTGTTCAGAGAGAGTCAAAGATGTCTAGACTTAGGCCCTTCTGGGTCTGAGCCCCAAGTCTCTCCCTCTCCTGTGGAACAACACCCCCTTTTACTTCTGCATCTTGCACATCACTGCTAGAGGCACTCTGACTGGTCTTTGAGGACCTGGTCCCCCAAATGGAGAGAGGTCACCTACTCTCTGAACTGTGTGTTAGCCCAGTACTGCTGTCCAAGGGACCTGCCAGAATGCAGACCAGCAGGCAGCGAGTTCTCTACAGTGTGATGTAAAAGAAAGGTTAGTAAGTCTGCAAGATGTAACGTCTAAGCTTAAATACAAACTATGGTAGACACTAAATGGGATTATATGCAGGTGAGATTTCTCTTTCTAAAACTGGACTTGATGACATGGATTCTGTGATGTGACGCCCTGCCCCATGTAGCCCCATGCAGCCAGAGTGAACTCAAGTTAATTCAAGTTTCAGGAGTCTAGTTGGAACCTATCTGTCTGCCTGTCTGTGACACCCCTTACCCTGCCCCCCACAAATGCATTGGAATCACACCAGAATATCCTAGAAGGAAACATGGACTTCAGGAAGTTGACTTTGGGAAGGTGTTCTCAAGGAGTCCCACTGTGTCTTTGCACACACTGGGTGCTCTTGTTTGTGGCTTATAGGATCCTTTCAGTAGTGGGCTGAACAGTGACACCCTGCTCCCAGAATGGCCACTTAAATTCCAAATGTTTTGGGCTGGTGAGATGGCTCAGCAGGTTAGAGCACCAGACTGCTCTTCTGAAGGTGATGAGTTCAAATCCCAGCAACCACATGGTGGCTTACAACCACCCGTAACAAGATCTGACGCCCTCCTCTGGTGCATCTGAAGTCAGCTACAGCGTACTTATGAAGAATAATAAGAAATGAATCCTTGGACCGGAGAGACCAACTGGAGCGAGCGAGCGAGGATGTCCGGTGCAAGCGGAGCCGAACGGACGGCTGGAACGAGCGGGGCCAACCGGAGCAAGCGGAGCTGACTGGAGCGAGTGGGGCCAGCTGGAACAAGCAGGGGCCGTACGGGGCCGGCCAGCCGGGAGCAAGTGGGGCTGGCCGGAGCGAGCGGGGGTCGAGCGAGCGAGCAGGGTTGACCGGAACAAGGGAAAAAAAAAAAGAAAAAAGGAATTCCAAATGTTTTGTAGTCAGCGAGTTTCAGATGTCAGACCTGACACAAGACAAGGAGCTTGGGTTCAGACTACCCTGGACTCAATGGCAGGTCCTCGTAAAAGAGGGAAGGGTTGAAAGAGATCCAGAGAGGAACATGGAGACAGTGCTGAACACCAAGGACTGTCAGCAATCAGCAGAAGCAGAGAGGGGGTGGGGTGGGACAGAAGAAGGAGGAGGGGTGCAGACAGACAGACAGAGAGCTAGACAGAGAGGGATGCATCTGGGAAAAATTCTCCTCCAGTCTCTAGGGCTGCTGATAACTTACATCAGACTTGCGACCTTAAAAAATGTGGGAGAAGACACTTCTGTTGTTCACTAAAGATTGGTTACAGAGGCCGCAGGACACTAACATACCTTCAAAGATCAGTTCAAAGAGTACTTCCTCCTGCAACATCTTGCAGTGGACTAAATTGCTGCTGTTCTGACATGTCCATTAGTGCTTTACGAGCCGTTGCCCGGGAGCCCTCACGAGTCCACTGCATTTACAGGTCTTCCTAAGACTGGAGACTGTACAGAGCGGCAAGCGTGGCTCACTCACTCATCTTTACATCCGGCACGCAGCCAGTTCTTGGACGTGTTAGACACAAGTCACCACCGGCCACTGAAAACGCATAGATCACACGTGACAGGGACAAGTGGAGATCTGGTCCTCTGCCCATCCTGTCAGACACAAGCAAAAGCTTCCAGCACCCAAAAGGGAAGGCTGGGCTCCTGCACCTTGTCCTGACCTCCACACAAGCACTGTGGCACGGGTGGACCCTGCCTCAAGGACCGATGGGAAGACAGACATAGGAGAAGTAAACATACTTTCTTCTCAGTATATGCCTTCATAACATTAGGTTATCAGAGACAGAGAGTTGAGGGCGGGCATCACTGAAATAATGTCCATATGGAAATAGCCCTGTGATTAAAAAAAAAAAAACAAAACCCCACATCAGTGTTCTAAAGCTTAATAAGCTATAAGTATACTTTATATTGAAGCTATTTTCTAATTCTGGTAAGAAACATGGAATTAAGATTGCAGAAACAATTTAAAATGTTTAATCTATCTATCTATCTATCTATCTATCTATCTATCTATCTATCTATCTATCTATCATTTGCAGGTATGTGTGTGTGCGTACATGTGTTCACTGGTGTGCCAATGGAAGCTACAGGAGGTTATGGAGCATTTTCTGTTATGACTGCTTATCCGCCTCCTCACTGCCTTGACAAGAGGAACCCAAAACTCACCAATACAGCTAGGCCTGATCTGCTTGTCTCCACCTCCTAGTCTGGGGTTACAAGCATGTACAGTCATGCCTGGCCCGTTGTATGGGTGCTAGGGATTTGAACTCAGGCCCTCATGTTTGGACAGCAAGCCCTCTGAATACTGCCAACTAGACAAATCCAAGTTCCAGAGGCCCTCATTGTATCATAAATTATTAATATTTCCCCAAAACCCACTTCTACAGATCTTTAATTTAGAAAGTGCAAAAATGTGTATGTACGCTGCTTCATCTTTTCAGTCTCAATAACATGAAGATGAAGAGGACAGTCACTGTACTGTGTTAGTCAAGCAGAGGCATGAAGAGGTGATCAGAACAGTAGACACCAGAATGAGGGCTAAGGGAAGAACAATGGCTTCCTTGTGAGCTTTACTCAAGCTTAAAGGCAGGACGGTCCATGAGACAAGACCCAGAACCAGGCTCAGCGTCTTGTGCTGGAGATAATGCCTACTGATTAATTTACTACTGTGATGGATAACTAACCGCCAGTGGACAGGGTCTAGAATGTCTCCAGGGATTAGCTGGCTCAGGTTAACTGAGGAGGGAGTGCCCACCCTGCGTGTGTGCAGCAGCAGTGCATGGGCTGGGAGCTGAGACTGCATAAGGAGGAGAGGGAGCCAAGCCTCCACCCGTCTCTGATCCTGACCCAGGATGACACATGACCATCCTTCCCACTGCTAATGTCACAATGTACTGTGTCCCCTTAAACTGTGAGCCCAGTAAGCCTTTCTTCCTTTAACTTGCTTCTGTCACCGCGATGAGAAAACAGCAACTACAACTAATAACTACCAACTGCGCAGCACCACCAGGAGCCACTGCGCCACTGGTCTCAGGCCGGGAGCGGCCGGCCGTAAGGGAGGAGGCTGTGGTTCCAGGAAGTCTGTTAGGGTTCTGGCTGCTCTGTCCCACATCCCACCAAGACAGTTCTAGGTCCCATGCTGAAACTCTTGCTTAGTCTAGAAGGAGGGCTGTCCTATCACTCTTGGGAACAGGCACACAGTGACTGTTACATAGCTGATCTCAACCAAGACGGGGAAATAAGGGATGGTCTAAAGGCCACAACTGGTGTCCCCTCTGTGAGCTCCTCCAGGTCTCCTCAGACACAGACCACAGGAGGGTGAAGTGCCAGGAGGCACACACCGCTATCCAGTTTCCCTTCCCGGACGGGCTGTCGTTGGACATCACCACGGTTGTGAATTATCCCAGCCTCACCCTGAACAAAGTGCCAGTGAGAGGGACGGTTGCCCACCCCTATCTGTGGACACCTCAGCCCCCTGTTTCACTGTTTCTAGTGCTGTCTGTTCTTTGTTTTTCAATTCAGTTTTCAGCATGGCCACAGACACCTCCCAGGAACTGACTTTGTCTTGTCAGCACTGGGGAGGGAACCCAGAGCCTCAAAGGAGTGCTCTCTAACTGAGCCACACCAGCCCTGATACCCTCTGCTTTTATCCTTAAGATGGAAGAGGGAGCTGAGAAGAGGGTGCCTAGAGGGTGGAGGCCACACTGTGACAGGAAGTGAGGTCAGAGTCCTGGAGGGAAGGGCAGGGGGAGGAAGAACAGAGTGGGAAATGTGCAGATATCTGAAGGCTCAAGGTTCCAAATCTTTAGGGTAAGAAAGGTTTCCTGAGGTATCTTCCACAATCATTTCCATTTGCTGCCAAACATTACTATTTGGAACAGCAATGAGAAGCATGAAGATGTTTCCAAGAATAAAGCACAGAGTAGCTAAATACGATGTAAGTAACAACCCTGACACACAGTAGCCAGTACTGTGGCCACTCTGATCTCAGCACCGGCAGCATTATCCCCCAAGCTGAGACCAAGTCTATAAGGAAAGTAAAGTTACTTAAACCCCATTCCTCAGATGAAGACACCGAGGCATGGGGGCTCAAATAACTTTCTCCAGAGTAACAAGACGCTACTAATGAGAAGCCAGCTTTTCTGATGTTCTAGATGGGAGGGACCAGGACATGGTGACTGAGTGTGGGATCAATTCAACATTACACAGAGATTCAAGGCAGAAAGCAGAATAGAAAATCAAAGTGTCTTGTGGGCCTTGCCGTTTGGGGCGAGGGATGAAAAGACCTTATGTGGGTCCCATAATTAAAATAAATAAAGGGGTTCACAGAGCAGCAGATATGTTCAGGGGAAGCCCTTGGCAAACAGGAGTTCCAGTTTCCTCCCAGTTAGGGACATGCTTGCCCCCAGGGTGACGTTTGGTGAAACCTGGGAGGAGGCTTCTACTGCAGGCGGGGGTACAGCTTGCTGCAGGCTGGGGGTACAGCTTGCTGCAGGCTCTCCCAGCATCTGTTGAGCAGAGGCTGTGTGTGCCTGCACACGTGGTAGCACACAGCCCAAAATGCCAGTAGAGGCCAAGCTGTGAAGCCCTGCAGCAGCCTAGCTGGCTTTTTTTTTTTTTTTTTCCTTCTCTATTATGGCTTTCTGCCTCTCCCAGGTGGCCTCTACTCCAGGAACGCATCTTTCCCTAAGATCCTGTCCACCGCCACTGGCCTTCACCTCGGAGGCATGCTGAGGGTCAGAGCAAAGGATGATAAGTGAAGTGATGACCGGTGCTTCTTACAATTTTTTCTAACGTGCTTAGATAGAATCATGATTTTTTTTTTCTGTCTAAGCTTGAGCAATCTTAGAAAAGAAAACTCAACTGAGAAAATGCTCCTATCAGACAGGCTTGTAGGGCATTTTCTTGATTAATGATTTGATGTGGGAGAGGTCAGCCACTGGGGGGGGGGTGTGCTTCCCTGGTCAGGTGGATCTGAGTTGTATAAGAAAGCAAACTGAGCAAGCCATGATGAGCAAGCCAGAAAGCAACATTCCTCTATGGCCTCGGCTTCAGTTCCTGCTTTCAGGTTCCTGACTTGCATGAATGAGTTCTTGTCTGTGTTTCCCTTGATAATGGACTGTGATGTGGAAGTGTAAGCCAAAGAAATCCTTTCTCCCCTAGTTGTTTTTGGTCATGGTGTTTATCACAGCAACAGAAAGCACATCAGGGCACATGGTCATTGACAAAGCTAGATATTAATATAACCTCAGGGCTTAAGAAATAGACTGCATCCCACTGGAATTTTATTCTCTTCCGAGGTTTTAGATTTGGTTTAGTGTGCGTGCGAGCATGTATGTGGCTGTGTAAATGCATGCAGGTGCTCATGTTCCTGTGTACAAACCCTGTGGAAATCCTCAGATGCTAGATGCACCTTGTTTACTGAGACCACTCAGCAAAACCCCTTCTTCCCAGGATATAGAACACAGACACTGAGCTAAATCAAGTGAGGGCCACAGTCAGGTCACAGTGAGCAACAGGCTGACAGGTCACAGTAAGCAGCAGGCTGACAGGTCACAGTAAGCAGCAGGCTGACAGGTCACAGTGAGCAACAGGCTGACAAGAAGACCAGGGCCCACCCAGCAGTTGCTGCTAGCAACAGCACAGCTTTCTCCAATCTCTACGGTATTAGGGATCTTGAAAGTGGATCCTGGACAGCTCTCTCAGCATTTCTTGAGATGATGGGAGATGCCTTCTGTGTTACTGCAGACTCCTCAGAGTCTATCTTGATCTTGAGATGATGGGAGATGCCTTTTGTGTTACTATAGACTCCTCCGTGTCTATCTTGATGTACTTAGGGATCCTTACCCATGCTTGGCTCGAGCACACCGGGCTTCCAACTGCTGACATTTCTTATGCTTGCACAGTTCTGCCTGTGCCTTATGTGTGTGCTTCATTCTCTCCTTTCTTCTAACTTCTGGCTTCTCTGCCTCTGACTTGTGGACAAATCAGGCCCTCATAGAATACCCATCCTTTCTTTCCTGTGCCCAGAGCTAAGGACCATGCCTCTGTTGCACAGGGAAAGTGGTAGAAGGGACTCATAGAGATTGGCCTGCCTCTGCCTCCCAAGCACTGGCATTAAAGATATGAAACTTGTGCTCCTCCCGCTTCCACCTCTCAGGTGCTGAGACTGCAGGTGTGTGCTGCCATGGATGCTCATGCAGTAGCTGGGGACAGAGCTGGGGGGGCGGTGTCTGTGCATGAGTGGCAACCACTCTATCAGCTGAGCTACGTCCCCAGCCACATACAGTCCACCTATTTCCATATGACTCAAATACTTTTTCTCCTGTGGTAATTGGCAAGAAACAAACCAGGAAAATGCACACCAGTGATGATAATAACTGAATCACTCAAGTAATAACTGAACAGTTCTAAAGCTCATCAATGCAGCCCCTGTCTTGGTCATTCTTCTATTGCTGTGATGACGCACCACAATCAACCTATAAAAGAAAGCATGTTAGCCGGGTGTGGTGGTGCACGGCTCTAATCTCAGCACTCGGGAGGCAGAGGCAGGCGGATTTCTTGGGGCTCATGGCTTCAGAGGGAGCATGGAAGCAGGCATGGCGCTGACCCACAAGCCTAGCTAGGCATGACTAGGGGAGTCCTAACTGGAAATGATGAAAACTCCATGACATACCTCCTGCAACAAGGCCACACCTCCTATCCTTCTCAAACAGTTCCACTATTTGGAGATGTATATATATCAGCCTATGGGGGCTGTTCTCAATAAATGATACAAGAGTTTTGCCTAAATATTTGTCTGTATACCACATGTGTGCAGTGCCCATCTCCATGCCAGAAGAGGGTGTTGGATCCCTGGATGGGAAGTTACAGATGGTTGAGAGCCACCATGTGGATTCTGAGAACCTAACTCTGGTCCTCTGCGAAAGCCGCAAGCACTCTTAACTCCAGCCCTGTCCAACTTTTCTTTCCTGTACATTCCTTTTGACAATCTGCTGACAGAAGGCTCTCTAATTTCTGACACTTTGTGGTCTCACTCTCTTCTTGAACAGACCTGACAAAGGTTTATCCATGGTATTTGCTTTCTCCAAGAACAAGACTTCATCTTTACCTAGCAGGGCTACTTTTCTATGAGATCTTATTTCAGCAGATTTTAGGTGGGGAGAAAGATGAAAGGATCAATTCAGCAAACCACCAGAGGGTGAGAGATCAATTCTGTCAACCAGTGAAGGTGAACTCAAGATGATCAGAGAACACCACGAGCATCCTGCAGTCAGACTCTGATGAAAGGCTACTCTTACTCCGGGAGCAATACCACTTCCCAGAATTCCAGTGTAGGCCCACAATTATGTACACAGTTAGGGGCTAGCAGACGAAGCACCCATTACAGATCCACAGGCTAACTCTATCATGGCATGCCACCCCACCGTTCTTAATGGCCAGAGATGTTTCTGTCGGGAGATGCTATTTCTCTCTCTTTCCTTTTTTTTTTTTTTTGGTTTTTCAAGTTAGAGTTTCTCTGTATAGCCCTGGCTGTGCTGAGATGCTATTTTAAGTCATAATGTATAAAAGCCATGCACAGAACCGTCACAGCAGGGCACCAGCCGTGGACACTTCATCAGTTCACAGGCCTGGGATGACATCTGCCAGTCTGTGCAAGGAACTCAAGGAACTTGAGGGGCTCAAGCTGAGTGGGAGACAGAGTAGAAGGGAGAGCAGGCCCAGGGGGACTGAACCTATTGGGGAACTGCAGCTACCTTCCCTGTGACCTTCTGAAGAGGAGAAGCCATTTTTCTTACTATACCTTTTCTCTTTTCCTCTCCTCTTCTTCTCTTCCCTCCCAACTTCCTACCATCTACCCTCTCTCGTTCTTTTCCTCTTCTCTCCACAATCGACACAGAATTCTGAGACTAAGTGTGTGGACGTCCCTGCACACTGAGCACGATGCCTACAGGACTCCACTGCTGGATCCTCTAGTCAGTTCAGCTCTGACCTTCTCCACCTGGAGTGACATGGGATCCATAGGTGTGGGGCTCAGACCCCAGGTCTGTCCACATCCCTACAGTCCCAGCTGCAAATCTGCCCTGAACCCCATGGCTGATTGATTGATTGGCTATAAATGAAGGTTTCTATGACTCTCTCCTTGGGATCCAGCAATTTTCTTGAAGGCAACAGTTAAAGGTTTATCAAGACATACATGGATGTTCTAAGGAGGGTGTAGCAGATGCCCTGAGCTTTCATGGACCCCGTGTATTCAGCTATCTACAATATCTCTGGACTCTGTCTTTTATGGTTTTAAGGAAAGCCTGTTTAGTATGCATGACTAATTAAAATACAGGCCATTGCTGATCAACCTTAGGGTACTTTTTCTAGCCCAGAGCCTAGGAATGGTCCCAACCTCAACCTTCTGACTCTACCCTACTGTTCTCAGACACTAGCCTCATCCTGGAATGACCAAGAGACAGCTGGACGGCAATCAATCTTAGCATACAAACACTGACTTGGAAGACTGAGGATTTTAGATGCTATATATGCTGGGAAACCAGTGACACTACCACTGTATCTGACCACATCACCCGAGCTTAAGCCTGAACTATTATCATTATTATTTCTTCTTTGCTTTTGCTTCTTTGAGATAGTCTCTTCTCACCCAGGTTGCCTGAAACTCACTATCCTGCTCAGAATGGATCTGAACACGTGGGACTCCTACTGCCTTCATCCTTGAGTTCCGGGATTGTAAGCATATGCTGCCACATCTGGCTCTTTATTTGGGGATGATAATGTCATCCTTCTGCAGGTTATTCTGAGTATAGAAGGTAAACACAATTGTGCTTACTATGGCTGGCAAAGGGGCAGTAGCCAGACATCTACCAGGCACGGGCTTTAAGGGCTTTGTATCCTGTTTTAGGGCAGTCATTGTAGCTACTGTTTACAGAAACGACCATGCCCTCACGCTTCACTGAGTGCTATCAGTAGTCATGTTACTCAATGCACGTATACTCAGGAGCTAGGGTGCTATTATGGAGAAGCTACCTGTGAAAAGAACAAAGCTTTGAGTGCTTTGGTTAAAGTCCTGGAACTACTAAACAGGAGGAAAAGGACCCCAATCTAGATTGGACTCATTCTCTCAGTGACTGTGGTACTAACTGTAGAAGTGTTTAAAAAATGGTGGGTCACCTGTTCAAACTTCAAAGCTAGGGTCGTCAGTAAGACCAAAGGGCACACAGCGGAGACACCGAGTGTGTGTGTGCATCTTGAGGTCACAGGTCAGCCAGGTCAGACTCCTTCTCTCTTCCCTTAGCAGAACACACCTCATCCCACAAAGAAAAGATCTGGAAGACCCTCCTTCACACAGACTCTGCCAGTAAGGGCATGTCCTGCCTGCGGGATTACCTATGACTTGTCCCATCACCGGACACAGCATGCTTGGACTGCACAGATGCATGGAAGTACATCCTCATCTCAGAGGGACTTGGTACCTTCCACTCTCCTCCACTTCTCTATTTCATTCACCATTATCAAAGTCAGCTTTCCCTCACCCGCACAGCGCTTTCAACACAAATAGCTCTTTTTTTTTTTTTCTCATAAGAATCAACCAGCTGAAGTACTCCAGGCTATGTGTGAGTGTGAAGGCTAAAACTCCAAATCCTTGTAACAAATATTTATAGAAAATGAAGTCTCTTAGAGCCTGAGATTTAATAACAAAGAAATGCGTGTGACCCCATAGGGCACTAAGATACTCAGTGAAGTTCTGTCTGGCTCAGACATGCAAACCTGTTCTTTTTACTTTCTTCCTCTATGCAATGGAAATGAGGCGATCTGCCTCTTATGGTCATTTTAAAGATTAGGTTAAGTGTACAGGGCTTAGCAAGAGAAGAGGGAAGGAGAACCAGAGAGAGAGAGAGAGAGAGAGAGAGAGAGAGAGAGAGAGAGAGAGAGAGAGAGAGAGAGAGAGAATATGAATGAATAGCCCTTGAGAAGAAGACAGAGTCTTGGTGGAGTTGGTGTGTGTGTGCGCACTCGAGGTGGCAAAGGACTTTAAAGAGGGCTGGAGGGATGCTGCAAGGAGGAAGAGGAAAAGCAGAGGGAGGGATGGAGCGAGGCAGGAGTGGACCCCAAGAACAGGCAAGCGTGCTCATGGAAAGCTTCTAGCAAGCTGCAGAGAGAGGATGCAGAGGGTTGGACTGGCAGGAACAGAGGCAGTGCTTAGAAAGCAATCCTGAGAGATGGGTGAGGCAGCTGGGGGAACAAAGTGAAAGAACGGGAGAGGAAGGAAGAGGACATGTGGGGGCTAGGGCTTGGGCTTGTCAGTTTCACACAAGTTGATTCATGTGGAACCTGCAACTGAGAAAATGCCTCCATCAGATTGGCGTAAAGGCAAGACTGAAGCATTTTCTTGATTAATGGTTGATGTGGGAGGACCCAGTGCACTATGGGTGATGCCAATCTTGGGCAGGTGATCCTGGGTTGTATAAAAATGGAGGCTGAGTAAGCCAAGAGGAGCAAGGCCATTCCTCTATGGCCTCTGCCTCCAGGTTCCTTCCCTGACTTCACTCAGTGACAGCATACCGCCTGGGATTTGTAAGATAAAACCCTCTCTTTCCTTCACAGGCTGCTTTTGGTCCCCAGACAAGAGCATCTCTGCAGCTTGCTCTGTCTCCTTCAATCCTTCATAAGTGGTCCATGACCAACCTCACCAGCTCTTGGGATCCCTCCTGCTTCTTTCCATCCCTTCCTTCTAGGACAGAAAGAAAGAGAAGTGGGTAGGTGGGGACGGGGAGAAGAGATCAGGAAGGCAAGAAGACTATAGGGATCGTGGCTGGTCTTGATAGCTAGGGACCTGTGAAGGACAGAGGCCTGCCAGAGAGGTGTGCTGGACATCCTTAGACACTAAAGTTTCATGGTAAGGAAACCAAATGCTGGCCAGTATGAACACGTCGAGTCAGAGCCAGGAGTGAGCACTCTCTTAGGTGAGGGCCAGTGTGAAGGTAAGTAGCCTGAGATGGAGCCACAGGAACATTTGATTTCTTCCATTCAGTAAGGAAGGGTGGCTGCATGGAGCTGTGAGTCACACCATGTTATACTGGCTGCAAAGGGAAGAGAAAGAACCACAGAGGGTATCAACAACCAGCTATGATGGGGAGCCCACCAGGAACCAAGCCACCTCTCCAGCTATGCCGTAGAGATTAAGGATGAACGTTGAGAAGAGGGCACAGGGCAACTCTGTGGACTCCAGGTTAAGATGGGGATGAGGGCTGACTGCTGGCCACTGGATTTGGGGAAGATAAGTTTATGCTAACCTTGGCAAGTTTGGATGCAGGGCAGAGTTGGGGTAAAGAATAAAGAGGAAGCTGGGCAGTGGTGGCACACGCCTTTAATCCCAGCACTTGGGAGGCAGAGGCAGGTGGATTTCTGAGTTTGAGACCAGCTTGGTCTACAGAGTGAGTTCCTGGACAGCCATGGCTACACAGAGGAACCCTGTCTCGAAAAAAAAAAAAAAAAAAAAAAAAAAAGAATAAAGAGGAGACCATGGTAATCTTCTGAAAGGAAGATGACCTCACATTGGCCTCCAACATAGGCTTGACTCTAGGGGAGTCTCTGGAATATTATATGCTATCTTAAAGAGGGCACTTCACCTCTTCCATCCCTCCACCCTCCGTGACAGGGATACTCTGTATAACTCTGGCTGTCCTGGAACTCACTCTGTAGAGTGGCTGGCCTCGAACTCAGAAATCCACCTGCCTCTGCCTCCTGAGTGCTGGGATTAAAGGCACCACTGGCAGGCTCACCTCTTCTCTTCTGATTTTGCTCTTCTATGACGCAGGGTGTGTGTGTGTGTGTGTGTGTGTGTGTGTGTGTGGTAATGCTTTGTGCCTTAGGGTTATCTGAGACTAGCATAGTTCCACAGTATATGCTAGTAGTCATCATAAGATCTAGGAGAAGAGAACATTAAAAATGCTTCCAATTTTTCCGGTGCTGCTGGACAATCAAAGCCGTTCCTGTTTATACCTGTCAGGTGATGCTGGAAGCTGCAAAGGTCAACGACAGGCCCAGGACTCTGGTGAGTGGGATGGAGTTCCATTTGGATAGTGATGGGGCCTGGACCACCAGGCCTATAAAGAAGAAAGACAGTCTTCTGGAGGGAAGTTCACGAGTCCCTAGCGGAGTGATGGGAGGTGCTCCCTTGGTTCCTAATGACTTTCTAGTTGGTTCCATGCACTTGCAAAGGCTGGTGGTAAGTCCCACTTCTTGCTATCCAAACACTCTATGCACTTTCCTGTTTGTTTAAACCAGTCAGGGATTTTTTTTTTCCTTTTAGGTAACACGATCTTTTCCTGTCTGTCTTAGCTTGATTTTTCTACTTGGACAAAATACCATGCTCTGAAGCAAGCACAGATATTTACTTGGCTCATGATTTTGGTAGCGGGAAGACCTAAGGAGCATAGTGTTCATGTGTGCTGAGCGTCCTACTGGCTGTGTCGTAAAGGGGAAAAGCATCACACAGCAGCCGGTACACGAGGGTGTGGCTCTATGGACAGAGAGGAAGCCAGAGCGGGGAGGCTGGCTTCATCCTTTCCAGGATGCCTAGGAAGAACTAATCAATACCTGGGAGACCAAGTCTTCATACATCTCCTTTCCATGTTACATGGGGACTAAAATTTCATTCCAGAAACTTCTGGCGGGCAGACACCTTCCAAAGCACAGTCTACAGGACAACTCCTGTACCTTCTTAAGCCTAGGACACCATTGGGATATGTTTGAACCTGACTTTGGATATACTAAAACATGTGTCAATATGTTAAGTACAGGGTAAGCTAGGCAGGAAAATTTCTACTACAGATATTTCATATCATCTTAATTATTCTTGTGGTCAAGAATCAACCTATCCCTTGCCTATAAACTCAGAGGTCAGAGTTCAGAGAGCACAGACAGACCTTCTGAACCTGTCACTTTGACATGTCTACCACCAGAGGTCAGCACCCCTCACGCCACAGCCGACAAACCCGCAGGCTGACTCTGCAGAGGCTCACTTTTAAAAGCTCTGAAAGCCTAGTGAGAAGGAAAGGCTTCACAGCCTTTCAGTGACTGACTCCCTGCAGAGGCAACCAGAGCCGTTTATATTTTCCCTGAATTTCCCATCCTCATGAAAATTTAATACCACATGGAAAACTGTGTACCTGTTCATGTATGGTGATGCCACAGAGGACCAGACTGCTGCAATGCCTGCCTGAGGTGTGCCATCTCCACAGAGAACTCATCTTCGCTCCCTTTAGGCAATTCCCTCCCACCAGGTAAGAAAAGTGGGCACAGTTTTTTGTTTGTTTTCTCTCCCCTCTTTTTTTTTTTTTTTTTTTTTTTTGGCACACTGGTTATGGGATGCTCTGGAGTCTGACTTCCAAGCAGGAATGGAAAACAAGCAAGTGGTTACCAAGTGCCAGGCCTGTGTTTGGCAGATACAACCCATAATGATAGTAATACTAAAACAAAGCTTCAGGAGCTCTGTGGATTACCCAAGAAAAGGCAGCCAAGTCTTCACATAACAGGGCCTGAACTCTGAGATGTTTTACTTTCCCACAGAGTGGGCCCTGTTCTTTCTCTCTCCTCTCTCTCTCTCTCTCTCTCTCTCTCTCTCTGTGTGCATTCATGTAAGCATGTATGTTTGGGTGCATGTGTGGGTAGGGCCACACATTGGATGTCTTTTTCCATTGCTCTCCACCTTAGTTTTTGAGATAGGGTCTCACAGTGGACCTTGGCAATTCATCTAGATTGGTGGGCCAGTGAGCTCCAGAGATCTGCCTGTCTACACTTCCCCAGTGTTCAGAGATTACAAACCTATATTACCATGCCCAGCTTTTTTATATGTGGGGGCTGGGGATTGAGTTTAGATCCTCATTTTTTGCTGTCTAGTTTTTTTTGTTTTTTTTTGTCTACCTGACACCAGCTGGAGTTACCTGGGAAGAGGGAACCTAAATTGAGAATATACCTCTATCATACCAGGCTTTAGGCAAGTCTGCGGGGTATTCTGTCAGTGATAGATGTGGGAGGGCCAGCCTGATGTGGGCGGAGCCTTTTCTGGGCCCCTGTATCCTTGCTTCTCAGGTGATACAAGAAAGCAGGCTGAGCCAGTCATGGGGATCAAGCCAGTAAGTGGCATCGGTTCATGGCCTCTGCCTCAGCTCCTCCATCCAGGCTCCTGCCCTGACTTTCCTTCATGATGAACTACTAGTTGTGGGGTGAGAGATCCTTTCTCCCCTAAGTTGTTTTTGGTCATGGGGTTTGTTACAGAGGCAAGAAGCAAACTACACCACCACACTGAAGCAGCAAAAGTAACCACGTGAGCTATCACGCACCAGCTCCTTCCTTACTTCTGATCACCCTGGACTCAGTTAGCCCGGCTTCCCACAGCAAGATTGTGAGGTCTGGAATCTGCCCATGAAGAACCGTGAGGGTGTGAGGGAACCCAGGGCGCTGGACTGATGACGAAGGTGAGGAGAAACCAATCAGCAAAGGCAGATGGGGAACACCACTGCCACAAGTCACCTTAACCCTGAAAATCTCTACAGGTCCCTAGACTGTGGGGACAACAGGCTGGGAGCCAGGAATGGACCTCAAGCCTATGAGAGAGTCCAAACTGGTGAATAGTGGTGGTTCTGACAGGCTGAACTTCGGGGCATGCAACTGCAGGGCGGATGATCTTTATAGCAGTCGAGGTTGTGTCCAGGTTCACACCTGGCCAAGAAATAAATTCAAAGCAATTAGGATAGATAAACATAAACAGGAAAATGATGTGACAGGCCCCAGAGTTTAAACCCACAAAGCAATGATGGCTCTGGAGACATTCTGGTCTCACGGCTTTGCGCTCATCAGACCACAGAATTCTCACGGCATATAAAGCAAGTACGGACATTTAAGGTGGCCGCTGGGATCAGAGGTAGATACCAGCAGAGCAGAACAGGGGATGAGGTAAAGGCACACAGACAGACTGCTTCAGAGAGAGGATGAGATTAGGGGTGCACCTTGCAGCTGTGGTAAGATGGCGGGAGGCAGAAAGGGTGATTGACGGATAGGCCGAGCACCAAGAGGAGCAGGGCTTGCTGTGCTACATCTGGGAGCCAAAGCCGGCCCATTTCACAAATCCATCTTCTTGGATCCCAGCCCTACTGTGTTTGGCCTTGGGCTGCTGTCTTGCAAGGGGAGGAGGGCAAACTGGGTGGCTAATGCAAAGCCTGAGAGGACGCTTCCCCTTGCTGCATCCGATGACCCACGACCTCCTGGAGCCTCACTCTTTAAAGGGAGGCCTGTGAAACAGCAGAGAGAAGGCACACCAGGGCTGGGCTGCAGGAAGCACTGGGGGCTCAGAAAGGCACTGAGAAGATCCAAGCCTAGCTGATGCAGCCAGGAGAGCGGTGATTGGGGCAGCTCCCGAATCCTAGATCAGGGTAACACTGGGCCCGACCCTGCTGTGCCAGCCTCCCTCACTTACCTCTTCTCTCCTCCAGCTTTACTAATACCTTTGAACCTTCTGATGACTGGAACAGAGTTGAAATTTATTAGAAAATAGAAAAATAGCTTTGGCACAACACTACCAGTCATCATGTACGTCCCTGGAGGTCATGCCTCCAGACGTGTAACTGAAGATACTAACTGGGTAAGAAGGAAGGTTACCCAAGGGTAAACGGGGCATACTCTGTGGAGGGCTAGCACCAGCTCCCGGGATATGTAAAGGTATGATATCTCACTGTTGCAACTTCTTTCTCCCCTTCAAACAAGTAGCTTTTCTGAATTTCAGATGAATGAACAATTTAAAGTTCCAGGGGAACAAAGCGCTGTTCTGGATGGTTCCGCCAGCACCACTCGCTCTTCCAGTTCAGCTTCACAGTAAATGTTTAATATTCTGCCTTCTTAGAAATCTAGAAGCATTTGACGGGCTTATTTGTGAGGTTCAGCTTAAAAGTAATGCCGGTGATACAGATAAAAATAGTTGGGTGAAAGGGGGCGCTCCCTTTTAACATATTTTATTTTATTTTAAATATTTATTTATTATATGTAAGTACGCTGTCACCATCTTCAGACACTCCAGAAGAGGGAGTCAGATCTCATTATGGATGGTTGTGAACCACCACGTGGTTGCTGGGATTTGAACTCAGGACCTTTGGAAGTGTTCTTAATCACTGAGCCATCTCTCCAGCCCCCAACATTTTTTATTTTTAACACGCTTGCTCTCATACTGCATGTTCGCAGGCTATCCAGAGGTGAAGGGTGGGCACACAGCGAACTATGAGAAATGCACATAATATGAATCTCAAGGAAAGAGAAAAGCCACGAAATCTATACTAAGTGGAATCCCCATGTTAAGATTCACCAATAAAAGCCTTTTAGAGTCTGTGGATTTTGGCTAATGGCACTTAATGAAAGTAACATTTACAAAGCATGTACTTTGGGTTCTCACTGAACACCATAGTGCAGGTGATCTCACGGAACCCTCAAAGCACTAGGGCATTAGCTCTATGATAGACAAGAGGAAACTAAGGCGCAGAGAACTCACACCACTCGTCTGGGGGCCTGCCAGCCACGTTAAGAGATGGATGTGAATGTGCGTCTGGGTTCTCCCACATACAGCTCCACTCTGGGAGGTCTCACTTCAGTCTCTACAGGTTTAGACATCCCATAACACAAACCGGGCAGCCCAAAGCCACTACCTGCTGTGCAATATAGGAACACCAAGGGATTAGGAGGTGCATCCAAATGAAGACACAGGCTTATCTTTTGACAGGACAAACCACAAACAAAGCTCAGGAAAACTCTGAAATGCACCATTTGTTAATAACGAAGACATTTCTATAGACTCAATATCTTTAGGCCAACACATCTGAAGTGCTACAGCGAAGCTACAACAGGCCTAATGCTATCAGGGTAGCACTCCCCAGCTGGCTGACCGAGCTTACTTAAGTAATTGCCCGAACATCAACGAACAGGGGTATTAAAGTAAAGTTGGCACAAGGGACAGCACCCACACAGCGCAGTCTTTGTTCCAGGCCCTTCATTTTGTCAGTACTCTTGGAAAAGGAGCAACTCCCAAATAAATCATGGAAGTACACGAGACTGCATAAGGCCTTTTATAGTCTCCAAATGGTCATGCATCTTATATAAAGTTCGTTTTCGACTTTCCCGTTTAAATGTTAGCAGCCTCAAAATAAGATCCAGGCTATTTACCTATAAGAAGATATTATTTAAAAATAGGGCAGGAGGAAGAATAACCAGGAGAGGAGACAGAATGGTCAAGTGTGAGGGGGTCGCTTGGTCTCAAACCAGTTCAATGAGCCACTTCAGTTTTGCCGATTTAACTTTACCCATTTGAGGGGGAGGAGGGAAGGGACACACCCTACTGGAGGTATTTTCACAAATACAGATAAGGGAACCGGTTTGTTATTTGAAGGCATGGGCTGTCCATATGATTCCAGGGTATCCTCGGGGCGCGCGGTGACATGCACAATTAGGGCTGCATGACACCTGGCTCTCGCTCGAGTTCGGGTGCGGAGGACAAAAGGGCCGTCCCTTGGAGCGCGCGGGCGGCCGCTCCCGGGATCGGGACTGCGTCCCCCAGAACCCGGCTGCGTCCCTTGGAGCAGAGCTGCATTCCCCGGAGCCAGTCTGCTTCCCTGAGAACCGGACTGCATCCCCGGAGCGAGGCTGTGTCCCCGGGAACCGGGCTCCATCCCCAGAACCAGGCTGCAACCCCAGAACAGGGCTGCATCCCCAGGAACCCGGCTGCTTCCCCGAGGCCGGGTGTTTTCCTCAGAGAGGGACTGCGTCCCCGGGAACCGGGCTGCATCCCGGGAGTCCGGTGTTTCCCCGGAGTGGGCTGCAGTCCCGATGCCCGCCGCCGGCAGCGCAGGGCGCGGGTCGCGCACTCACCTTCCTCCTGGAACTCCAGCTTCTCCAGCATGCCGGCTTCCGCGGGTCCCGGGGCCGCCGCCAGCGCCGCCTGAGGGGGAGGAGGAGGAGGACACCGATCAGCATGGGCCGCGGCGCTCGGGCTTCTTGCATCGGGAGGAGGGGCCTGCAGCGGCGGGGGGCGCGCGCGGCGGCGGGAGCGCGCGGCAGGCCAGGGTGGAGCGCGTCCCCGCCCAGGCCGGGCAGCCGCAGGTGGGCCGCGATGGGCCGCGATGGCACGCTCTGCTTTCCCCCCTGCGCCTTTGGTACGGCCCGCGAGCAAGCAAGCGTGGGAAGGGGGAGCCGCGGCCGCAGCGCTTCGTCGGCCGCGCGCGCCAGCGGACACGCGCGTCCTCGCGCAGGTGTGGGTCCATGGGCACCCTCGGCGGGTGCGCGCCTCCCTCTTGGGGCCCCCGCGCCGGCGGCGAACCGCTCCCTTAAAAGGAGAGGCCGCCTCCGGGGCCGCGCTTCGCCCGCGCTTTCGCGCGCTCGCCACTCTTCCCCCCCCCCCCCCCCCCCCCCCCCCCCCCCCTCCGCGGCGGATCTTTTAACTGGCTTCCTCCGTTCTCAGCTCGCTCTTTCCTCACCGCCGCAGCTTGCTGCCAGAAGTTCACACAATTTAAATCTGGCCCCGGGCACGCCCGTCACCCTGGACTTGGGTATCTGAGACTTCCCTATCACCAACTCCCGCTGGCAGGCAGCGAGGCTGGCAGCCGTCTGCTGCCGGGAAGGGCCCGAGGCTGCCGACGGCCAGCACCTGCCGGGCTACCAGCCTGGGAGGGAACTTGTCAATTTTACAAGCCCAGAAGCAGGAAGTAGAGACCTCTTTACTAAAGAGGTCTTGCCTTAGCTGGGTCAATTCCTAAGTCTAAAGTGTCCTCTCTCTCTCAAAAAAAAAAAAAAAGTTTTGTTAAGATGTTTTGTGATTAAAAAAAAAATGCAGTTTGTCATGCTTTGTAGTGAAAAAAACCTGAACACTTCTAAGTTTAGGAGCACAGTTTCAGAGCTCTGTCTTATCCAACCAAGAGCCAGGGATAAAAGGCAGATTGGAAAAGAGGGTCTGAGGTTGGGGGAAGAATGCAGGTGGGGGATGAGGGGGGTTGGAGGAGGGGAGGGTGGAATATGATCAAAGTACTTTGTATGTTGGGGGTGGAGAGGTGGTTCAGTGGTTAGGAACACTTGCTGCACCCACATGGCAGCATACAGCTGTCTGGAACTCCAGTTCCAGGGATCTGGTGCCCCCTCTGGCTTTCAGAGGCACTGCGTGCAGATGGTGTACACATATACATACAGGCAAACACATAAAATACAAAAAAAAATCTTTAAAAAAACATATTGTATGTATGTTTCAAGTTCTCAAAGAAGAATAAATTAAAATGTTAAAACACATTACTTGGGAAGAAAGAAATGAAACCATCCGAATTGTAGGCTATTCATGTATAAAATCCCCAAGACCCTGGAAACAAACAAAACTCCTACAATCAGGAAGATCAGCGAGATCATAGGATCAAGACACTGCATCTGATAAAAACAAATGTGTGGAAGCTGGTATCAAAATGCTGTTTACAATCTCGGCAAAGAAAGGTACTATAGTAAACACAGGAAACCACATAAAGAGTTTATATCTAAAAACTGCACAGTGCGTCAGGTGGATGCAATCAAGGGGGAGGGGCGCCCCACATTCAGGGGCTGGAAGAGCTAGCATAATGTCAGTTAGCCACCAAGGTCATCGCTGGGTTTCTTTCAAGTCCTGTCAAAATCCCAGGAATTCCGTTTTGTAGACACAGATAAGCTGAGTTTAAAACGCACACTGGAAGGCACAAGCTTTGGAATACCTAGACTGAAGTGGGAGGGGTCCCAGTTCATACCGTTAAAGCCGGCAGTGAGGACTGGAAAGAGGGCTCAGTGGCCGAGGACCCAGCACTCTCCTGCACCCATGTCCCTGGCGTACATCTGCCTGCAAACCCAGGCTCGGGGCCTTCTGGCCACTGCATCCAAGGCTCAAATCCACAGAGACACACAAGGCACACAAATTACAAAACAATAAAAGCAGGCTGGGTGTGGTGGCGCATGCCTTTCATCCCAGCACTGGGGAGGCAGGGGCAGGCGGATCTTTGTGAGTACAAGAACAGTCTGGTCTAAAGACTAGACTCCAGGACAGCCAGGGTTACCTCAAAAGAAGACAAGAGGACTCTGTCTCAAAAACCCAACCAACCAAAGCAAATATTTTTTTTTAAAGCTTGCAGTATAGTTGTTGTAATCAGGACTGTGTGATATTAGTGGAGAAACAGATATAATTGCCAACAGCACATCCAAGCAAATATGTGAACCTAAGCTTTGATAACTGCAAGAAGGCGCACTCCTAACTACCAGTGGGCACTGGTTATCAACCATCAGAGCAAACAAAAGAGGGCAACTCAAACTATCCCGATGTTATTCAACAATTAGCTCAAATTGGGTCATGGTCTTAAAATGTGAACCTTTTAGGAAAACAATTGAGAAAATCTTTGGGACCTAGGATTAAGCAAAGTGGCTCAGATGGAAAACATTCTCCATAAAAGGGAAAATTTGATAAATTAAACCTACAAAGTGGGAGAAAATATTTGCAAACCACATAGTCAACAAATGACTAGTGTCTTGAATATAAAAAGATGCTGAAAACCCAGAAAAGCTGGTGGGGACGCAGACAGAAGGAATGGAGAGAAGATTCACCAGGATTGGGTGGGACAGACCTGGCAATAAGTGCACAGAAGAGGGGCATGCAAATCCACAGCATGTGCTGTCAAAACACACCCATTAGAATGAAGTAAACACTGAAATAGGGTCCAGTGCTGGTGAGGATGGAACTAAACAGAACCCGTCTGCACTGCTAGGGTGGATGAAGAACAGAGAGGGATGGAGACACAGCTTGGCAGTTAAGAATGCTAGCAGTACATCTGCAGAGGACTTGAGTTCTCAAGTCAGGCAGCTCACAGTTGCCTGTAATTCTGGCTCCACGGGATCTAACACCTCTGGTCTCTGAGGGCACCTGCACGCATGTGCACAGATCACAGAAAGACCTGCACACATGCTCACCTAATTAAAAATACATTTGAAAAAAAATCCAGAATGAAAGAGAGCTCAGAAAACCACCTTGCCGGTTTCCTCTGAAGCTGCACGTTTACACATCGGGTGTTTTCCTGAGTATTTATCCCTGGGCAACAGTGGACACACCGAAAGCTATACAAGGATGATGTTCACAGCAGCTGCTTTTTCTAGAGCCTCAACTGGGAATTACAGATGCCATTCGATGGCTGACTGATTAAAACACAGCAAACCATCTATGCATGGCACATCATGCTAAAACTTTAAAAGGTCCACCAATCATTTGTACAAAAACTTGGGCTAACCTGGCATGGTAGTGCACATCTTTGATCTCAGCATTTAGGAGGCAAAGGTAGGTGGATCTCTACCAGTTCTAGACCAGCCTGGTCTACATAATGAGGTCCATGCCAGCCAGAGTTACACGGTGAGACCTTGTCTCAAAATTTGGACAAGTCTCCTAGGAATTGCACTAAGTGAAATTAAAGCCATTTCTAAGGGTCATGCATTGATTTCACGTTTCTAAGATGACACACTTATAGAAATGACAATTGGGATTAATAAATGTATTTATTGGGAAAAAAAAAAAACAAAACAGCTCACCCTGCAGTGCGGTGGTTTTCCATGTATTGAGAATCCAACCAAGTTTACATCTTTTCACCATGCCAAAGGGAAACTGCACAACCACTACCTTACTTCCTGCTGGCTGCTCTCTTCCACCGTGGGGCTAATCCACTTTTATCTCTAATGGTTCCTACCCAGATGTCAGACTCATGGGGTTATCTGTAGTGTCGTCTTTTGTTGATGCTTTCTGAAACTTTGTTATTGTTGAATAGTCTCCCACTGCGCAGATATCACACCTAGACCATCATCCCTCAGCTGATGAACATTTCCCACCTTTTGGCTGTTACAAACATTCGTGCTCATCTGCCTGTGTGGACATGAATTTTCATTTTGGAAGGTTAAATACCCAGGAATAGAGTTGCTGGGTCATACTCTATTGGCTACTTCATATTTAGCATTTGAGGAACAGCAGACTGGGTTACGCCATGGCTGTGGCACTGGTTAGCAGCACACGAGGATCCAGCTTCCATTAATGACACATGATTCCAGTGTATCTCGCAAGTGTACCTAAACCTTCTGTTAGTGCAAAAGATCAAGGTTGGTGATAAATGGTTAAGTGTTGACTAGTCTCACAGTTCAGATTTTTTGCCTCCTTGTCCTTGTGGTGATGTTGGTAATGTTTTTAAAAAATCTCATACTTTTTTTTTAAAGCTTATTTTTATTTTGTGAGTTTTGCCTTAAAATGCGTATGTGCACTATGAGTGAGCCTGGTGTCTGTGTCTGCAAGTTCCAGGCAGGGCTCTGGTTTTCCCAGAAGAGGATTTGAGGAAGGTTGTCAGCAGTCATGTGTGTGTTGGGAGCTGACCCAGGGTCCTCTGAAAGAATAGTGCACCCTTTTATCTGCTGAGTCATCTCTCCAGTCCCCCCTTTCTGGGCCCTTCCTGATCATCACAATCATCTTGCATCCTGATGAGCTGATCTGGGAAGACAAACATGGGCAGGAAACAGAGGCAGGGGCTGTGTTCCCTACAAAGTGATCCTCAATAAGAGAACAGAAACTGTGCCCACCCAGCTCCTGCGCCGACCCAGCTCCTGTGCCCACCCAGCTCCTGTGCCCACTGCTCCCTCGACAATGGATGCATGGCCTGAAATGGAAGCATTTCTATGTAATAAGCTGGTGAAATCAAATTTATGGTCATGGATTTTTTTTACTTGGCCAGAAAACACATTTCTCAGAAAGATAGCGATGGAGCCGTAGGAAAAGACATGAAATATTGTTCTAGCACACTGTCCTTTTCAAGGACCTTCAAAGCTCTTAGACACCTGCAGGAATACCTACGGGGTCTAAAGAGGGCCAATCTATGGGCAGAAACAATTTAAAGTTGGTGGTCCTCAGTTGCCCTTCTATGGCAATGTTTTCTTAAAGTCTCAGCAGACATTTTGCCAGACTTAATTTTAGCTGCTCTGGGCAGGGAGAGAAAGCAGGGCAGGGAAGAGGGGAAAGAAGGGTTCAGTGTCACCCCCACACGGAAAGAGGGGTGTGTGCTCACCCACCACAGTCGGTCAGGACCTGACAAACCATGCACCCCAAAATTTCTTGACAGTCAATCTGAGGCCAATTCTCCCAGAGGAACTGCATGGTTTCGCCTTGCTTCCATGTGACCACAGGAGACCTTTCTACCTGTATGCCTTCTGCCTCCTCAGCCAGTCTCAGGCTCCAGGGCTGCTTTAGTGTGGTGAGAGGAACAATTTGCTCTGCAAAAATCTAATGATTCTACTGAAGGGATGCCTGCAAGAGATGCAGTCATTACAGACATGGCATCCCGGCTGGTGAAAAGTGCTGAATTATTAACAGCTGTTACGTAACTGTGCCTGAGGAATGAGAAATAGAGTATTCTGAATAACTCGGAAGGAAAAGCTTCACCCGGATGCATAATCATACAGGAAGAGGAGCTGCTCAATAATTGAGTCACTGAACCGAAGTCACTGTGCATGTGTCTGCGTGACTTTGACCGTCAGAGCATCCTCCCTGGGGTCCAGATGACACTTGCTTCTCTCTCCCTCATGCCTTCTCTAAACAGCTGCCTTACACTTCTGTGTACAATGTGCTAGCATGGAGCTAGCCTGGGTTACACCTGTTCCTGAAGCTGTGAGTGCTGCCCAAAACAAAATCCCAATACCTCCAACAGTATGAGATTTGTTGTTCTTGTAGTCAGAGATCAATATGTAGCCCTGGCTGGCCTGGACTTGGCATGTAGATCTACCTGCCTCTGCTTCCTGAGCACTGGACTTAAAGGTGTTGTGCCACCAAGTGTGGCTTTTGTTGTTGCTGCTGTTGTTCTGTAACTCAGCTGCTGGTTGATGATGGCATCTGATTCATTGGCAAGGTCAGTCGGACACTCCTGCTTGTTCCTGGGGTGGGCCAAGTGCTTAGGCAGGGTAGCAATGACATAGGATCTGCTCTTCTTCCCCATTACTGGGATGAGCCCCGCCTGCCTGTCTTTACCAGAAAGCCTCTTCTGTTTCTTCTCTCCCACCTTCCTGTGGTGATCTAAATGAGAATGGCCCCTAGAGGTTCACACATTTGGATGTTGGTTTCCAGTGAGTGGAACTGTTTGAAAAGGATTAAGAGATATGGCCTGTTGGAGCAGGTATGACTTTGTTGGAGGAAATATGTCACTGGGGGTGGGCTTAGGCCCAGTGCTGCCCGCCCGCTTCTCTCCCTGCTTCCTACAGATCCGGATGTAAAGCCCTCAGCTACTGCTTCAGCACCATGTCTGTCTGCCTCCCACGGTGATGATCATGGACTACCCTCTAAAACTGCAAGGAAGCCCCTGACTAAATGCATTCTTACATAAGAGTTACCTAGGTCGTGGTGTCTTTTCACAGCCATAGAGCAGTAACTAAGACATTTCTCTTTTTCACAGTTCTTCTGGTTGTTTGCTTCCTTTTGGTCATGTCTTATGTACCTATAATTGAATGCTCTCATTTCCAATGCAGTATTTATGAATGCTGTAAGATGAGGGCATGGCTCTGTCATTAAGAGCACTTTACTGCTTGTCTTAGTCAGTGTTCTATTGCTGTGAAGAGACACCTGATTATGGCAACTCTTATAAAGAAAAACATTTAACTGGGGCTGGCTTACAGTTTCAGAGGTTCAGTCCATCGGTGAGAAGGATGGCAGCCTGCAGGCAGGCGTGGTGCTGAAGAAGGAGCTGAGAGTTCCACATCCAGATCTGCAGGCAGCAGGAAGCCAAACTGGCTTGAGTTTCTGTAACCTCAAAGCCCACCCCTTAGTGACACATTTCCTCCAACAAGGCCACAGCACTCTAACAAGGCCACACCCCCTAGTAGTGCCACTCCCTATGGGCCAGTATTCAAACACGTGAGTCTATAGGGGACATTCCTATTCAACCCACCAAACTGTTCTGGAGGAGCTGAGTACTCAGATGCAAATACCCACACACAGACACAGAATGAAAAATAATAAAAATAAGATTAAAAAACAGTTCTATAGAGGCAGGCAAATCTCTGTGAATTTGAAGACAGCCAGGATTACATAGAGAGACCTTGGAGAGAGAGGTGGGGGGAGGGGGAGGAGGAGGGGGAGGGAGAGAATTTTATATAAATTATTGTACTTACATATAGTTTTTCAAATTTGAGATATACAAAACCTAAAACTTTTCTTCTTTTGTGTGTGTTGTTTGTTTGTTTGTTTTTTTGAGACAGTGTTTCTCTGTAGCCCTGGCTGTCCTGGAACTCACTTTGTAGACCAGGTTGGCCTCGAACTCAGAAATCCACCTGCCTCTGCCTCCCGAGTGCTGGGATTAAAGGCATGTGCCACCACGCCCGGCTGTTTGTTTGTTTTGAGACAGGATATTTTTTTTGTGTGTGGCCCTGGTTGAACCTAAACTCACTCTGTAGACTAGGCTGGCCTCCAACCCAAAGAGTCTATGTGTCTCTGCTCTCGAGTGCTAAGATTAAAGGTGTGGGCTCTCCACCTTAGTTTTTTTGTTTTGGGTCTAGGACAGCTACAAAAAAATCCAGGCTGCAGACAAGTGTGGTGGCGCACGCCTTTAATCCCAGCACTCAGGCAGAGGCAGGAGGATTTCTGAGTTCAAGGCCAGACTGGTCTACAAAGTGAGTTCCAGGACAGCCAAGGCTATACAGAGAAACCCTGTCTGGAAAAACCAAAAAAAAAAAAAAAAAAAAAAAATTCCAGGCTGCATAGAAAAATCTAGTCTCAAACAGCAACAACAACACCACCATCACAAACAATCAAGTGTCTGATTTATAGAGTCTTTGGGTTTTTCTACATGAGAAATGACATCACTCACTGCCTTGTACCTTTGAGTCTTCAGTTTATAGTTACTTGTTAACTGGATAAATTTACAAATCCTATGTGTTTAAAATGTGCATGTTATATTTATTCTGATTAGAACACAGCATAGTACACATGCACGCACCACACAAAGTAGAGTGTATTATATTATCATATGTCATACAGAACAGGAAAGAATGTTTTTCCTATTTTAAACTCAGTGCACTGTACAAGGGTGATACGCACACTGTCCTAGGAGGCGGCCCTCTGGACGCACACTGTACTAGGAGGTGGCCCTCTGGACGCACACTGCTCTGTTGCAGAGGACTCTCTTGGCTGCCTGCCCAGTAACCATTCTCTTCTGCTTCCCTTCAGAATTTTGGCCTTCACATCCTTTCCACACGTGAGTTACACTGGCTACAGTCTCTCTGCAGCAGCCCTGAGCTCAGTACCATGTTACATGTTCATGTCTCCGCCTATCATCTGTTCTTGTGAGGTAGGCATGTGCGGAGAGTTTCTGAGGGCTAGCTCGGTGCCTTCAGATGAAGCCACAGCAGAGAGAGGACTTGGGTCCTGGGTGAGGTCACTGAGCAGGCTACCTGTGTCTCACTTTGCCTAGGGCCTATTCTGTCCCTGGACCCCAGACATGAGAAAATAGTGACCTTATCCTTGGAGCCTGTTTGAGGCAGATTCTGATGTCCTACAGTTCAAACCATGCCAGGCGATACTGGGTGCTGTAGCAGAGACAGGCACACCTTCAGGTGGTCAGGGTCTAACTAGGTGGAGGTAATACTCAAAGTCTGGAAGCCAGAGTCCTCATGTGTGAACCACACATCACCAAGAAGTTGAAATAAAAGAACGTCCATCTGCAGAGAAGGTGCAGCATGGAAAAGTCATCAGATTCCAAACTCACACAACACTGGGCTTTGCTTTCTGTGGCTCGCTCACGGTACTGGGAGTGACACGTGGACACTGGTCCATGAGAAATAAGCCAGGCATGGAATCTCACCAAGTGCAACCTCTAGGACCAGTGTGTAGGGGGGTGGTTACCACGCGCTGAGCGTGGAGCTGCAGCGCATGTGCTTCTGTACCTTAAGAATAATGTGCAGTTCAAAAATTCCGGCAAGGATTTAATGTTCTCACCACAAAGGGATAATAAGAATATGAGTTTAAGCCGGGCAGTGGTGGCGCACGCCTTAAGTCCCAGTACTTGGGAGGCAGAGGCAGGCAGATTTCTGAGTTCGAGGCCAGCCTGGTCTACAGAGTGAGTTCCAGGACAGCCAGGGCTACACAGACAGACCCTGTCTCGAAACAAACAAACAAACAAACAAACAAACAAACAAACAAACAGAATATGAGCTTATATGTATGTTCATTGGGGGAATTTAATCACCCCACAATGCAGACGGAGCTCACACTGTATCTCATAAAGCATATACAATTAGTTGTTAAGAAACCTGCCATTTGTCAAGATGATCCCCATTTATCAAGCAAGGCTACAGGATTTAGTCCTCCCTTCTCCCAGTGCCTGTCTGCATGAGGCTAGATTTTCTTCATGCATTTCATCCACAGCAGCATATAGAAACAGGTTTCAGAGACAGACCTGAAAATCTCACTGTAGTCTCTTAACCAGACACTTCAAAAATTAACAACGTAAGAACACGCCACTCTGAGAAGGCTCCGTGAGTGAGTGAGTAGAGACACTGGCTGCCAAGGCTGTTGACCTGAGTTTGATCCCATCTGGAGAAGACAGCTGGTTCCTCCTATCGCTATACACACACGCCATAGCACACATGCACGCACAGGTTTTTAAAAGACAGTTTATCTTTTATAGAACATATTTATGATCACGTATATGGGTTTATTCCTATATTTAAGTTGATTTAACGGCTTCACATTGAAGCATTATAGACATTTCTTTCCAGTTTTATTGAGAGCACTCTGACTATGAGCTGAGAAAGCTCTAGTCAGAGCACAGAGCCCGGGTCCTCTGTAAGAACAGCGGCACTCATTACTACTGAACAATCTCCCCAGCAACGCCTACTCACTATGTAGTACTGCCTGGCCTGCAACACACCCTGTAGACCAGGCTGGCCTTGAACGCACACAGATATGCCTGTCTCTGTCTCCCAAGTGCTGGGATTAAAGGTGTGCACTCTCTTGCCAGGCTCCCATCTTTTTAAAAGATTTCATTTTATAGGTTTAGATGCTTTCCAATACAAGTTGAATCCAGTCAGATCCTTCCAGGCACCAAATGACAGAAATCTGTTATTCTGAGAAAGAGATTCTATTTGACAGATGCCTTCATTGTGATGGTGTTTTATTGGCTTAAAAACTATTATTTTATCATGATTATTTTAAATACTATCGTGCTTATTTTGGTGTTTTATAAATACTGGGGTTTTCTGTATCTGTTTTTGGACAAACAAGCCAGTCCTTCTGAAACAGTCACACCTTGGCCACCAAGTGAGCACAGACATACCAACCAAAGGGAGAGCTGCTCCTGGTTACCAGCGTCTCCACAGCAAGGCTTCCCCATGAATATGAAGTCACAACAGTGAAGTTACAGACACAACTGTCCCAGCCTCCCCTTCCACTGCGTGGAGCTGCTCATCACGGGACTCATTCTCCCCCATCAGAGGGGAGGCCTCACCACAGTGGATCAGCTTCTCCCCACTTAGCGGTTTTGGTAGTTTCTATTTATAGTTTAGCTCCTCTGCAGAAGGTCAAGACTGACACTTTCTTCTTTCTTTTTTTTTTTTTTTAAAGATTTATTTTATTTATTATATGTAAGTACGCTGCCAGATCTCATTACGGATGGTTGTGAGCCACCATGTGGATGCTGGGATTTGAACTTATCACCTTCGGAAGAGCAGTCGGGTGCTCTTACCCGCTGAGCCATCTCACCAGCCCCGACACTTTCTTCTTAAGGTATGTACATGCATGTGTATGTGTGTGTGGTGTGTGCAGGTGTGTGTGTGGTGTGTGCAGCTGTGTGTGGTGTATGATAGGTGCAAGTGTATGTAGTATATGAGTGCAGGCATGTGTATGTGTGCCCCCCCCCTCAGGCATGTGAGGTGTATGTGGTGTGTGCAGGTGACTATAGTTAATGCCAGTGTCTTCCTTCATTGTTTTCTCTTTTCTTTACTACGGCAGGGTCTTGCTGAACTCAGAGCCCACAGACCCAGGCCTGTCTGTCTAGGCGACTTCACTTGGGGATCTCGGGCTCTGGCTCTGGAGTACTGGGCCTCACAATTGGTGCTTTTCATGTGGCTTCTTCAAGATCATTTTAAGAATCCCTCCTATTTAAATTTTCTTGATGTTGTATTGTTATTTGTCTTTCTTCTTGTTTTGCTCTGATCTGGGCTCTGATGTGTGGAACTGTCCTCATTTTCCGCCGCCTACTGTCACCTTTCCTCATGACCTTCCTTGCTGGACTCATGGTAGTTTGAGGTTGAGCCTCCTGGTTTGATTTTCCCCTTTTCTTTTTTAATAAGTGTGTGCTTGTGCACATGGAGGTGCACATGCATGCACACATATGGAGGTGTGTATGTGCATGTGCATGCAGTGTGCACATGTTGCATGTGCATGTGGAGGGAGGCCAGAGGACAACCTCCAGTTTCATCCTCCCCAATACCACCTGACTCCTTTGAGTCAGGGTCTCTCTTTGGCCTGGAGCTCACCAGTTAGTCTAGACCAACTGGGTAGTCAGCCTGTGCAGGAATCCCGGGTCATCAAACTCAGTTTATTGTGAGCCCAGACTCGGGTCCCCACACCTGCATGGCAAGTGCTTTGCCAGCAGCGCTCCCCTACCCCAGCTCCTTAGCTGACTGTTCTCTTAGTCTTTGGGATCTACTTTCCAGACGACACGCTCAGCTTCACTTTATAATCTGATTCAGCAGCATCCTGCTCTTGTCTCTCTCACAGAGGCAGTACCTCTTCACCACCGCTTTCTGTAATGGGGGCTCTCCTTTAACACCTGCCATTCTTTAGCTTCATTTAATGGGACACCCTAGAGAGGAGGCTGGGGATCTTAAGGAGGTAAACCATTGGTGGCTGGGCTTCGTTCTAGTGTGGTTCTTTATCCAAGGTCTTTGGCCAATACATTCTTGTCTTGGGCCCAAACACTGTGGCTCCATTTTGTAATTCTATTCTGTTTCATAACTATCCTAATGGAAGTGCAACCTGTAATTTAAGTTTTGAGTAGTTATTATTTTCTTGTAGTTGTCTTAAACAGAGGTTAATTCCTCCCCACCCCCCCGCAGCCCCCAAATCAAATACAAGACTTTTTGGAGGCAGAGCCAGTATTGGGGATTGAGCCTGGACTGACACAAGCTAAGCGAGTGTTCTCCACTGAGTTATATCCCCAGCTCTATTCTTAACTAAAAATAATAATAAAAAAAAAAACTGATACAGGCTCTCCTTGGGGTGCTCAGAAAACACACGACTTCACTCTGTAGTATAAGGTTCCTTGAACTAACTCGGATCGTTTCTGTCTCCCTGTAACCAGGATTGTAAGCTATGCCTCTCGGGACAGCTACAGTTTCCTTGAAAAACTTTTACTATCCGAGGTGGTTGGATTCTTTTATCGTTTGTCCTTCCCCTTGAGACAATCAGCTCCTCAGCACGGCCTCAGTCTGTGTGTGAGCCTGGGAGTCCTGGGTACTGCACAGGGAGGCCCACAGGCTCCAGGGTTCCGGGGGCAGCCGGGTCACAAAGATCATAGGAACATTTCCTTGCAATCCTCTGAGCTCTGCAGGTGGCAGATCAGAAACAAAGGGGTTCACTTGGAGGAATCCTGAGTGTGGACAGACAGATGCTGGGACTTATCACTTTCCCTAATTCTTTCTGTTCTCAGTCTGATAAGGGAGAGAGGGCCAGAGGCAGGACACTGCGGCCAGAAAAGAGGAGGAGACAAAGAAGCTTGGTTCACGATATGGCTGAGTTTGGTCTTGAAAGTGTGAGATTCTCAAGTTCAACCTGACGAGAGCTGGCTGTCCACACTAAGGCACTATGTTGGCAATCTGTGAGCATGCAATTATGTCCTTTTCAGTTCATGTGTTACTTCCTCGACATTCTCTGAAGCAAACAAAACAGTAATTTCATTTTATACCTTTAAAGGACATCGAGTCGCAACCCATTGTCACCCCAATGCCCCTGTCCGCACCTTAGGCCAGACCATCCTGAGCATACTACATATATGGTATAATATATCCACTTCTTAATCTGAGATACAGAACCAGACAGATATCAAACTCACCTTTATCATTTGACATGTCTCATAACGAGCTGCTATTTAAACCCTGGAATTTTGGAATGATTGAAAAATCTGATTTTTTTAAAAACCTGAACTTTTAGTAGGACAACATAGTGCTTATTGCTGTGAAGATTTGTGCTGGGTAGGTTTGGTCAACTTGATATAAACTTAGACATATCGGGGAAGGCAGGAATCTCAACTGAGGAATCGCCTCCATCAGATTGGCCTGTAGGAAGGTCCGTGTGGGCATTTTTATTGATTAATGATTGATGGGGAAAGGTCAAGTTCTCAATTGGCAATGTTACTCCTGGTCAAGGAGGTCCTAGGGTATGTAAGCTGAGCAAGCTCTGAAGAGAGAGAGGCAGCAAGCAACATCTCTCCACGGTCTCTGCTTCAGTTCTTGCCTTGAGGCTTGCCCTGACTTCCCTTCATGATGCAATGCAAACTGTGAGCTGAAGTAAACCTCTTCCTTCCCAAGTTGTCTTTGGTTATGGTGTGTAGCACAGGAACAGAAACCTAACCAGGACAAGATCAAAACAAAGCAATCTTTATGCGACTGGAGCGATGGCTCAGCAGTTAAGGACACTTGTCACTCTTCCAGAGGACCTGGGTTTAATTCCCAATGCCCACATGGTGGCTCATGACCATCTAACCACACAGTTCCAGGGGATCCCATGTCCTCTTATGACCTCCATAGCGACTGGGCGTGCATGTGGAACCCAAATATACATGCAAGCAAGACACTCATCCCCATACAACAAAAGTAAGGCTCTGAAAGGCTTAAACTTCCAGAAGCCCTTGATTGCTGCATAGGTGTGTGTGTGTGAGTGTGAGTGTGAGCAGGCACAGCGTGCCATCGTGTGCTTACGGAGACCAGAGCACAACTTCTGGCAGTTTTCCCTTCCCATATGGAGACTCCACTCAGGTGGTCAGGCTTTAGAGACAAGCACCTTTATCCACTGTGCCATCTTACTGGTCCTGCTGTAAGAGTTAACAATGACTATGCATATCACTCTTATTATAACCATGGAGAAATATAGATGTGGAATCTGATATGGATGTAATGTAACTAAAAACTGATAAATGAGGACAACACAAAGCAGGCTTCTGGGGCTGGAAAGACGGCTCAGTGGTTAAGAGTGCTTGCTGGTCCGCAGAGGACTCCTGACACCCACACAGAGCTCACTGTTATCTGTAACTACAATTCCAGCAGCTCTGACACCTGGCCTCTGAGCAGGCATGTGGTGCACAGACAAACATGTAGACAAAAGCCACCAGTACACATAAAATAAAACTTAATATTAATCCCATGCTATGTTTAGCCAAGCACAAGTCTTTGAAGGATGCTTATTCTTGGGTAGCATGGACAGAAAGAATCAGGCCTGACTTATGCTGGGCCTGCTGCTTATCCAAGTACCAGCACAGGACCCAAAGTGCAAAAGTTACCTCTCAAGAGGGCGCTTACCCCACCCCCTCAGCCCACCGCCACTTTTAGTTAAATGAATGGAGTAAGTCTAGGCCTTTGTTTCCTCTGAACACTAGTCCTACACAGCCTTGGCAGCAACGGTGCCCGCAGCCACCTCGGCACCTCATGCACACCTGGCAGAGTCCTCGGGCAGGCTCAGTTTGGCAAAATGGAAGGAATGTGGGTTTCATAGGTAGCTCTCTGCTCAAGTCAGGTCTCTACCACCCGCTGCTCATAAAACTGGGGGTGGAGTCTGAGTTTCTGAACCCTGACAGGTTTTTTCTTTACCTGTCAGAGTTAAAAGGAAGGGACACGGTATACCTGTCTGCTGCGGCATGGACTAGTGGGCTCAAGGGGACACCTCTCATTTCACATCTAGAAACCAGCTGCAGTGGCCTGTGGTGGGGAATGTAGGGAGACGAAGCTGAATGAGGGGAAAATGGACGACAAGAGACTGGCACACAGGTCCTGATGCTGCACTAAGTGTCCTGAAAACCAGTAACTCTCTCAACGAGTAGGGGACTTCTGTAGAGTCTCTTCTCTTTATGATGCTGTTTAGGGGTCAACCCTGATCTAGTAAACTTGCTAAGATTTGACATTTTCTTATGAATGCAACAAAACAGAAATTTTTTTTTTAAAGATAAAGTCTCATGTATCCCAGGCTGACTCTGCACTTTGCATATAGCAGATAATGACCTTGGTCCTTTATTATTATTATTATTATTTTACTTTTTGAGACAGGGTCTCACCATGTAGCCTTGGCTGTCCTGGAACTCACTGTGTTGGCGTTGGTCTTGAACTCATAGCCATGCTGCTGCTGCAGCCTCTGCCTCCCAAGTGCTGGGATTCGAGGCGCGAACCCCCACATCTGACTTTGAACTTTCAATGCTCCTGCCTCTACCCCAGCATTTTTGGGCAAGGATCACAGGCACAAATGACCACAGCTGGTTTATTGGTGCCAGGGATCAAACTCAGAGCTTTGTGCATGTCAGGCAAGCACTCTGCCAACCGAGCTATGACCCAACAGCACAGATGTGTAAACGCAGTCCGATCTAGGTAGTAATTTAAAAAGCATTTTAAGGCCAGTGAGATGGCTCACGGGGCAAAGGTCAGACAAGGCTGGTGACCAAGGTGCCACCCAGAGAGAATTGATTACACACACACACACACACACACACACACACACACACACACTGTATGGTACATGTACTCTCTCAAATAAGAAATACAAGTAAAAAAGTATGCTCTTCAGCAGCTATGTTTGTGTTTTAGGGAAAGGTGGGGTCGCATACCCCCACCTCCCACAACACAGTCCTTTTTTCCTGCTGTTTCTAGATCCTGGCCCTGCCCCCATTTTATTATTTTTTTTAGAAAAAGCTGAAAATGGACTTTGCCTCCTTCAGGAGAATCCATGGCCTGAACACTCCCTCCCTTTCAGGTCTCACCAATAAGCTACCTGCTGACTGTGCTCGCAGAGACTGAGTTCCTAGAGACACAAGTGCTAAAAGCCTTTTCTGTTCAAGTCCCTGACTCAGAGGAGGGCAGTTGACATGTGTTTCTGTGGTGCTTTTCTCCCACATCACAGATGTCCCTGTGCAGGGGTCTTTGCCTGGTCATCCCAGCTGCCTGCGGACATTAATACATGGGCCGAGCATGCTGTGCTTTCACACCTGGTGGGAACAGGACTGCTTTCCGTTGCCCATTTGAAAGGTTGAAGAGGCAGGCAGGTGGAGTGCAAACGGCCACACCCACAGCCACGCACCCCAGGAGTTGGAAGGGTTGGGTGTTCAGCTGCTGAGACCGAGCTCTCTGCTGGGGCTGACAGTACTGCTTGCTTCTCTCGCTCTGCTCCTGAGTGCCAGACGCGGCCTCCTGGGGGTACTATGGCTGTGCTCAAGCACAACACGGCTAATACAAAGTTATTTCTATGGATCATGCTTCCGTTCCTAACAGGTAAGTTACACTAATACTGTGTCCCAGCTGAGGATTGTGAAATCCTGGCAGTGCCATGAGCCAATACAGTTTGTTCCTTCCAAAGCTCACACTGGAGCTTGTGAGGTATTAAAAGGGTGGAGACTTGATCAAGTCCGGATTAGATAATCATGGGTGGAATCTTGGTGGCTTTATATGAGAGAAGGACTAGAGGCCAGGGATGTCGCACAGTTGGCAGAGTGCTTGCCTAGCATGCACGAAGCCCAGGGTTTGTGACCAGACATGGTACAGGTTTTATGTCCAGCACTGCAGAGAACAGGTATGGTGGAATGCTTGGGTAATCCCAGTATTTGGATGGTGGAGGCAGGGTATCCAGGTTATTATTTTTAAGAGTTATCTTAGAAAAACGAGACCCTGGAGGAAGAGAGAGAAGGAAGGGAAGGAGAGAGAGGCACCAGAAAACACCAGTGCCCTGCGGTTTGCCTCCCTCAGGACTCCTGTAGTAAGAATGCCACCATCAGATGCATGCCAGACCATTTTTGTTGAAAGTAACCTGGTCTGTGGTATTGTGTCAATAGCAACAGAAAAATACACTCTTACGTGCTACAGTTCCTCAGACTGTGTCTGGGCCTTCCCAAGCTGGACATTAAGAAAGGGGAGTGGTCAAATTCAACTTTAGGGATTAGAACGGGTAGAGAAACTCCATCTTCCTTCTGTTCTTTCTGACCTCTTAGCCTGGAGTCAAGTTTTGGCAAAACAAAAACAAAAACAAAAACTGCTCAAAGTCTTCCCTGGCCCATCAGGTGCCGAACCGTACATCCTCAGCTCCGCATCTGAATCCCATCGCTAGTGTGCAGCTCTAGAGAAGTGCACAGCTCTCACCAAACAGCAACCGGATCTCGGGGATGACCTGCAGTGTGAGGTTCAGGGTGTCCAAGTCAGCCTCACTGCTGGCTATACATATCTATACATCCAAATTTCATTCTATCATCAGCCCATCCAAATCCATTTATCTATATCTATCTAGTCTAAAATCTCTATATCTGTATCTTCCTAACTATCCATCTATTTTCTCTATCTAATCTAGCTATATCTATATAATTTATGTATCTATTTATATCTATTTATGTCTATCTATCTATCTATCTATCTATCTACCTACTTACCTACCTATCTATAAAGGAAAATGAGGCTTTTAACAAAAACGTATTTCCAACAACCAAGGAGGATGGGTGCCTGGGTGCCTGGGTGCCTGGGTGCCTGGCTAGAGCATTCAGCGCCTATAGCCTGGTGTGGTGATGACCCCTGTTAACTGACACTGAGAAGGGGGGGATGTGGGAGTGTGAGTTTGATGCCAGCTTGGAACACATAGTAAAGCTTTGCCTATCCATAAGTAAGTAGATAAACATTAAGTGCACAGGTGATATGCCCGTGTCTACGAGGCTGCACACCTCGGCCTGTCTCTGTATCTGAGAGGAAGGGGCAATGTGGGCCAGGTGACAAGACCCCATAGCACAGCTTTGGACCTGCTTAGAAGTTCTGCTTTTATTCTTTAAACTTTCTCCTCTGCCAGAAAGGAGAATTGAAGCTTTTAAGAATGTGATAAAATAGAGTTAGACTTTCCATTAACCATCTCAAGTGCACAGCCAGTGGTGGCCACACTGTGTGTCAATATCACCATAGGAAAGAGGAGTGCTCACAATGAAAGAGAAATGGGCCTCAAAGTACAGTTTGTACAAGAATGAGGATTTTATTTTATTTATGTAAGTTTTCTTGTTTGTTTGCTTTAAGACATTCATTTTTATGTATACGAATGTTTGCCTGCACCATGTGTGTGCAGTGTCTGCGGCAGCCACTAGAGGGCATTGAACCCACTGGGACTGGAAGTAAGGATGGTTGTGAGCTGCCATGTGGGTGCTGGGAGTAGAACCTACCTTCCTCAGCTTTTAACTACTGAGCCATCTCATCTCTCCAGTCCTTCTGTTTTCTCTCCTCTCAAGACAAGATCTTGCTCTGTAGCACAGGCTAGCCTTGATCCTCCTGTTGCTCTGTAGCACAGGCTAGCCTTGATCCTCCTGTGTTAGCTACATAGTGCTGAGATTTTCAGACGTGGGTTACCTTGGCTCAGGAAAATGTTAACTCTATTTTTAGTTCATTACATTAAAAAAAAAACCCCACTTATCATGTGGGTGTGTGCTTATGTGTGCATGTGCCATGGTACTCCTATGACAGACGGAAGATAACTTGTAGGAGTTATTTCTCTCCTTCCACTATGTGGGTTCGGGGATTGAACTCTGGTAAGTAGGCACAGTGGCAAGCAGTTTTACCCACTGAGCCCCCCCCCCTTGGATTTGGATTCTTTTCTCTTTCTTTCTTCTTTCTCTTTCTTTCTTTCTTTCTTTCTTTCTTTCTTTCTTTCTTTCTTTCTTTCTTTCCTTCTCTCTCTCTCTAATCTATTTATATCTATCTATCTAATCTATGTATCTATTTATATCTGTCTATCTATCTATCTATCTATCTATCTATCTATCTATCTATCTATCTATCATCTTTTGGGTTTTTCTTTGTTTTGTTTTGCGTTTTTAGAGACAGGGTTTCTCGGTGTAGCAGCCGGTACTGGCTGGTTTTGTGTGTCAACTTGACACAGGCTGGAGATATCACAGAGAAAGGAGCTTCAATTGAGGAAATGCTTCTATGAGATCCAGCTGTAAGGCATTTTCTCAATTAGTGATCAAGGGGGAAAGGCCCCTCGTGGGTGGTGCCATCCCTGGGCTGGTAGTCTTGGGTTCTATAAGAGAGCAGGCTGAGCAAGCCAGGGGAAGCAAGCCAGTAAAGAACATCCCTCCATGGATTCTGCATCAGCTCCTGCTTCCTGACCTGCCTGAGTTCCAGTCCTGACTTCCTGTAGTGATGAACAGCAGTTTCTAGGTGTAAGCTTGAATAAACCCTTTCCTCCCCAACTTGGTTCTTGGTCACGATGTTTTGTCCAGGAATAGAAACCCTGACTAGGACACAGCCCTAACTGTCCTAGCCGTCCTGAAACTCACTCTGTAGCCCAGGCTGGCCTCCAACTCACAGAGATCTGACTGCTTCTGCCTCCCAAGTGTTGGGATTAAAGGTGCATGCCAGCATGCCCAGCTCAGAATGTTATTTTTAAGAGAATAAAACATATTTCTAGAGATTTGTGATGTAAAGATGATTAAACTGAAAGAAAACAAAGAAACAGCTTCATCAGATTCAACCATGAGAGCTGAGAAAGCTCTTCAGTCCGTGAACGAGCCAATGTGTGCAGTGGGCTCCTGCTGCGGTGTGTGTCCAGAAATCCCGTCAGAGGAAGAAATCTCAGATGGAGATGGTTCCTCCGGAGGCGTCTACAGAGCCACCTGCCCCCATTTCCGGTCTGCACAACTCTCTCTCTCTCCTGTAGTTATGCCTAAGCAAGGCAGCACAGTCTTGAGGACCTCACATGGCAATGTGAGGGTCCCCTGCCAATAGCAGAAAGAGGGAAATGTGGGTTACAGGGCCGTCTCTTGTAGCTAGGGAGAGGGGAGTGGGTGGCCACTCATTAACCAGGCATGCCCGAGTGCTCAGGGGACTGCAGAGAAGGCTTGTCCCAAACTTTTCCATCACTGCCATGGCTCATTTCCACAACATCATTAAGACAACACTATTAATGCTGGTGTTATGGTTTGTGTTGCTGTTGTACCAACGACAACTCATCAGCTTCTGTTAATGCTTTGCTAAGTGCTGGGAGTGAGGCAAAGACCTGATTCTGAGCCGAAGGAATTCTCATCTAGATGCAAATTGAGGCAAGCAGTCGGTCCATGGTGCATGAACGGTGCACCAGTGCACCAACTCTCAGTAGCGATTTTTCCACCATTTAAGGTTCAGTCCCAGCTCTCAAACTCCAACCCGGTACATTTTCACACAAATATATTGGCAAAGCAGCCCCCTTTCTTAGAATTGAAATGTTTTCTTAGCCATACCTGATATTCTCAGCCTTGATCCCTTTGATTTAATCTGAGGTAAATACTTCTGGTTCCCTCAACTTCAGACTTAAAGATGTTAGCCCCGGACATCTCGGATGCTCCAAGGAATAATGATAATGATAATAATAACAATAATGATAATAATAACCAATCCATTCTCCCCCCTTCCCTCGTGAAACACTCTGCCCTAGAGAGAGAAGGGAGGCTCTGGAAGCTAGGAGAACCTACAAGTCTTAAGAAGTTCCTGAAAGTTACAAGATTCACAGGACCAGCTCCTAAGGTAGAGAGGTAAAACTGCTTCTTCTTCAGTTGCCTGTCCAGGAGTGCAGTTTTCTTGAGTCATTCTCGTGCCTAGGGACCTTCCAGTGACGTGACTGCCTCGAGTCACCCATGCTTCTATGAGTGCCCTCAATAAACTCAATAGTTTACTAAGCTAGACGTGGGTGGAGTGGTTTCTTTGGTCTTTGATTGTTGCTGTCTGTGGTGAAGAAATGCTTGTTATTATCTCTTCAGGAAAAAAAAATCACTCAACAGTACCTAGTAGAGCTTGCCTTTCACCTACTGTACTGTCCTAGATAACTGAACGGTAATATTGCTCACCCTTTCATGCCCCAGACCTGCAGCATTCACCCCTCCCCTACACAACACATAACTGGGACTCACCCAGCCCAGCCAATGTTATCACACAATGATTTTGAGATTAGTGCTTTCCTGCAGAAGCTGTGGACCCTGCAGCCTCAGTGCAGGCAGCCTCAGTGCAGCCACGGCTGTCTCATGGCTGCTGCTCCCTGTCCTGGTTCCTTCCCTGGTTTACTTCATGAACTCCACCCTACAGTCTGTTGCTAATGAAATCTTTTTAGAAAATTACTTTAACTTCTGTTGCATATGCCAATGTGTATGGCATGCACGTGCATACAGATGTGTGTAGGTGCATGAACATGCGTGTGCATGTGTAGAGACCCAAGGCTGATATCCAGAGTCTTCTTCATTTGCATTCCATGTTCTTTGAGGCAGGGTCTACCAACTGAACTCAAAGCTTGCCCACACAAGTAGTCTACCTAGCCAGCTTAGCCTGGGGGATCCTACCTCTGCCTTCTGAGTGCCGGAATTACGTGAGGGTCCCCACACCTATGTAGCACATCTATGTGGGTTCTGGGGATCCCACTCTTGTCCTTATGTCTGTCTTTCAAGTGCTTTAGCCTCTGAATCACATCCCTTGCCCCTAAAGGAATCCCCTCACTAGAGGCAAGTGTAGCACATGCCTGGCTTCCTATCTCTACAAAAAACAAAACAAAACAAAACAAAACAAAAAACCCTGAGATGATTAACTTATAACGGTTTTGGCTCACAGCTTGGGAGGGTCCCATGTCATTGCGTGGCCCACAGCTCCGAGTCCCTGGAAAGGCAGCTTTTTATGACAGGAGCATGTGGTGAGCAACATCATTTGCTCACATTACATGGCATGGGGAGAAGACAGGAGGCTGGGCCTCTCTTCTTTATGCTCTTACTGACCTAAAGACCATCCCACAGGGCCCCATCTCTTAAAGGCTGCACTACCTAATGACAACACTATTCTGCGGGCCAAGTCTTTTACCACAGAGGACCCCCCAGTGACATTCTACATCTAAACAGTAACATTTCTCTAAAAACCATGCAGAGAAGATAGTGACAAGTTCATGATGGCCTCTGTGTCCCTGCCTTCAAATGCAGCCCATTCTTACCCAGGGACAAGCAGGTCGCTGCCATCTTCCCTAACCTTGTCACCCAGCCTCCTCCATCAGTTTTGAAGTGATTTGCATATTTTTACTAATCCTCTGAGGGGAGAAGAGTCCCAGACATCAAATCCTAATGACACAAACTATCTCCTGGCTCCCCAGCACCATGTGCAGCCAGGCTCATGGGTCTCCTGAGATGCAGGGCCAGTGACCAAGCCCGCTGTACTCGGTGCTGGGCCTGGTCTCCCAGCCTCGGAACAAAGCTCTCCTACTTGTCTTCTCTTTCTGGGAACCAGGTTCACTGTGCTCACTGGACTTTCTCACAGTTAATTGCACACCAGTATAAAGGGAAGCTCTGACACAGACTTGCCAGGGATTAGTAAACTTCTGAAGAAAAGTCACATGGAAATCCCTCGGGCTTTGCTGGGCCGTGGCTCTAGCATGGGCTAACACAGGGAAGAGACGAGAGGCTAAGCAGGTGCCAGTCAAACATCATAAAATGAAGTGAGAGGCCAGATATGCTCAGGGGACAGGGTGGGCCAAGCCTGGAATTAGGCATATGAACTAAGAGTGAGTCACCATGGGGTGGAGAGGCAGGATCCCAGCACTCGTCTTCAGAGAGTGGAATGCTAGGCGGAGATCATGGCCGGGGAGCCCGGCTGCCCTCGGTCACAGCCTGGCTTCCACATTTGCTAGCAGCTAACCCTTCATGAGTGATTGTGCAGTCATCTTACTGGGTCCTTGTCACAGCCCGAGGCTAGCTCTGTCTCCATCCAGCAGAAGCACAGGGTAAGGGGTAGTAGGTACAGGACCATAAACGTTTCTGCAGCTCACTAACAGGCCCAGCCACTCTCATTACTGCATCCGCCTTCCTCTCCTCCCTCCCTCATCCCTCACCTCTCTCCACAGCAAGCCTGGCAAGACAACAACTCATGCTTTGCTATCTCGCTCTTTCAGTAACCCTGCCATCTGGCTTCTACCCTGGCTGGGCCTGTGAGCCTCCCTCCTTCTCCTTCTCCTTCTCCTTCTCCTTCTCCTTCTCCTTCTCCTTCTCCTTCTCCTTCTCCTTCTCCTTCTTCCCCTTCTTTTCCATTCTCTCCCATCTTCCCTCCACCCCTTTCTTCTTTCTCTCCTGTAATTAAAAAAAGTTAGTGTACAAAGTGATGTGCTTCATTTGGTATTTTCATACATAATTTTTGGTTGGGCTTCTCCCCAACTCCCCAGGCTCTGCCTCCTGTTGGTCCCCATTTTCCTCCCTCTCCAACATCCATTTTCCCCTTTCCTGATTGTTTCATGTCCCACATACCACACACACACACACACACACACACACACACACAGAAACACACACAAACACATGCGCGTGCCCACACACCAATGCACATTCACAAACACAGACACACTCACAGATACACATAGACACATACACAAACAGACACACTGACAAATACACACACACTCACAAATATGCACACTCACATGCACACACAGACACATACAAACACACACACACACACACACACACACACACACACACACACACACACTATTAAACCCCAGGGTCTGCACAGTAGAGTCTATTTGTTTTTCTGAGTCTGGCTTATTTATTAGCATATAATTTTTCATTCAGTCCATCTTCCTGCAAATATTGTGATTTTGTTTTTCTTCATGGCTGGATAAAATTCCACCACATATATTCCCACCACATTTCTCTTATCCTTTCATCTGTTGGTGGATACCTAGGTTGGTTCCATTTCTTTGCTATGGTGAACAATATAGCGATAAATATGAATGTAAAGTTTCCCATGACCATGGGAAGCTGCAGGGAGCACCCCATCTCTGTACCACACCAATGTCCTAAACGTAGGCAGGGCTACTCAGTTAAGATGGACAATCCAAGGGGGATCCTATAGTAGCTCTTATTAGGGTTAGAGGATGCGGTTGAGGAGGATTTAACCAGGGGTGTGCTGGTGTGTGCTCCGTAGAAGAGTTAAGCCATCCTGGAAATTTCTGTCTCCACTTTACTCTGTTTTTGTATCCTTGTGGTTAAACGGTGCTGAGTATGGCCTCGTGGCTGTGGATGCTCAGAAGCCCTCCCTTGGTGTGAGTTTTGTCCTAAAGAGGGAAGGAGGAACAGCCCTTGACTGACTTAGCTCTGGAGTTGGTTTTCTGGGAGATCACTTCTTCCTGTTGGGGAGACTTTCAGGGCAGGGATTATCAAAATCACCTTTGAGTACTCAGTGCCTGGGACAGTGCCCCACAAAGGAGAGGGATTTAGGGAAAAACAGCTGAGCAAATGATTTCCCTTGTGGGCTTCTGGGGACAGAGGAAAAACCGGGCAGGAGGAAGGATTTGTTCATGTGTTAGAGTGCTTATCCATGGCGTACATGGTGCTGACTCTGACCCCCGGCATCAAGTAAGCCAGGAGTAAGGGCACACTTGCAATCCCACCATTCCAAGATGGGGGAGGGGGAGAGGGAGAAGGAAAGAGAGAGGAGGGGAGATGGAGAAAGGGAGGGAAGGGGTGAGGGAGGGAGGGAGAGACAGACAGACAGACAGACAGACACACAGAGACAGACAGACAGACACAGAGAGAGACAGACAAGAGACATACAGAGAGATATAGTATATCCGTGGCACTCAGCTACTCTGGAGACAAGTGCACACAACATTCTTGAAGACCTGTTATCATTGCTCAGAGAAAAGGTTGGAGCACCTGTCTTAGGCTCTGCCTTCTTTTCTGTTCCAGGACTGAGGACTGCCACAGTGCAGGGACCAGTGGAAGACGCAGCCTAAACCTCTGTAGTTAGAACAGCTGTTCTCTGGCTGTCTTCTCTCAGAGACAGAAGCTCCGGCTTTGTGGCCCTCCTACCAACAAACCCTCCTGCAGCTCCTGCCCCTCGACACAGCGCCAGTTCTTCCCTCCCCCACCCCCATACTCACACACTATTTTTAAAGTATCTAGTCGGTAGCGAGCAACAAGTGATAGAAACATTAGTTTGCCATCTCTGGACAGACACATTCCCAGGCAAATCCTTATTAGGCTGTCACTCGGTACTTGAAGTGGTAGACATGAATGTAAAACCAAAGTAGTATACGCAAAAACTTCTTAAAGCAATGACATTAGAAATATTTATAGATTTCTAGAGTGCTTTTCCTTTGAAGTTAAAAAATGATGTCAGGTTGGGGGTGTAGCTGGTCGGGTGGTGTTTTGGGGGTGTAGCTCGTCAGGTGGTGTTTGTGTAGCATGCATGGAGCCTTGGGTTTCTTCTTGAGCACCACATAAAGCAGGCAGAGTGGTGTAGATCCATGGTCCCAGCACTGGGGCAGTGACAGGAGGATTCCAAGTTCAGGGTCACCCTCAGCTATACAGTATGAGGCCAACCTAGGATAAGAGACTTTGTCTGAAAAACATGTGTTTTTTTGTTTTTTGTTTTTTGTTTTTTTTTTGAGACAGGGTTTCTCTGTATAGCCCTGGCTGTCCTGGAACTTACTCTGTAGACCAGGCTGGCCTTGAACCCAGAAATCCACCTGCTTCTGCCTCCTAAATGCTGGGATTAAAGGTGTGTGCCACCACCACCTAGTCTGAAAAACATTTTTAATTGGTATATATTTGCATGTGCTTATAGGGGCAGGATGATGGCTTGCCACAGGTATGTAATATGTAACGAGAAAACCAGAATAAAGAGCTTTTCTATCTTAAGCAGACTAACACAAAATAAAAGTCTGTGTTGAGGAGATGACATAGTCTATAACGTGCTTGTTATATTAGCACAAGGACTAGAGTTCAAACCCCAGCACCCACATAAAATACAGACACTTGTAATCCCAACACTAGGGCGCTAGAGCCAGGGGGACTGCCAGGGTGTGGCCATCCACTCTGGTAGAATCAGTGAGCTGCAGATTTGGTCAGAGGCCCTGTTCAAAATACAAGGGAGTGGAGGAGAGTGATTGAGAAAGATACCTTGGGTCAGCCTCTAGCCCCAACATGTATGCACATACACTTGCACTGACACACATGTATGCATATACACAGATATACACAGAGACACAGTAACACACACACAGACACAGACACAGACACACACACAGAGACACAGACAGACAGACAGACAGACAGACACAGACACAGACACAGACACAGACACACACACACACACACACACACACACACACACAGACACACACACACGGGTGCGCGTGCGCTCACACTCAGGCTATTCATCTCAAATAACCTTGAAAAGCTGACTGAGCAGAGACTCCCGCCCGAGTATCCAGGTTACATAAACAAGAGATCTTGCCAATGAAGTTGACACAGTTTTTGAAAAGATTACCTTTTGCTCAGGACACTTTCCCACAAGGAAACAAATGTTAGCTATCTATTATCATGTAATGATTGCCCAGTATCTCAGTGGCTTAAGACAGTAATTAATTATGTGAGAGAATTACCTTTCTCTCACATCCACTCCTGTGTCCTGTGAAGACAGAACCTTTAACGTGGTAATTACAGCTAAAGGATAGACTTGAAATGTAGCTAGATGCACACTTAAAATGCACAAGACTGTCAGCTCCATACCCAGCCTCGGAAGGAAAGTAGAATGACGCTAGAGCGTAGTCCCAAAGGACTGGATCCTCACAGGAAGGGGAGGGGATACCAGGGATGCAAGCACACAGAGAAGACACTACAAGAGAACACTGGGAAAGTTCTGCAGGTCAAGAGGCAAGGCCTCCAAGAGACCAAACTCTCCACATGTTGGACTACATTAATCAGCTTTGTGTTACTACAACGGAACACGGCACAAGCTGCTTCTGAGGGAAAGAGAAGTTTATTTTGCCTCACAGCTATGGAGACTGAAGTTCCTGGGTGGGGGCAGCTCAATTTCTGCTGCGACCGTATCATGTCTCAGGGTCTTCCCTTACCTCACTCTTTCTGGGATTACTTCTGTAATGACACTCATCCCCTAGGTCCTCCAGGGGACTCTGACTCAAGATATAGGTCAAACATGAAATCCTCACACCAGGGCTGTAGCTTAGTGATAGAATGCATGTATGTGTATGCATGTGTCTCTATGCTAGTACACATGGGCACACTTTAATGGTCAGCTTGACATAACCAAGAGTCACCTGGGAAGAGTCTCATTAACGAGTCTCACTAGGAGACTGTCTACATTGGGTTGGCCTGTGCGCATTCCTGTGCATTGTCTTAATTAAGTTAACTGATGTAGGAAGCATCATCCCCATGGGGCAGCACCATTCCCTAGGCAGTGAGTCCTGATCCATATAAGAGTGGAGAAATTGAGCTGACTACCAATAAGCACATGAGCATCTCTGCAGCCCCTACATCAAACCTCTTGAAAGAGTCCATACTAGCTTTCACCTCTCCAGTGTGTGTCTTTGGCCCTTGGCCATGCAGGGGTCCAGAGACAGGCTTGCCAAGTTTATGGTGAAATGGGGTGACATCAACCTTTGGCTTCTGTGTGGTTCCTGCCTTTCTGCCTGAACCCAGGCAGTTCAGAATCCCTTCCCCATCTGTCCCTTAGCTGCCCACTCTTCTTGACTCTCTCTTCGCCAGCCACATGTTTTCTACATCATTTCATACACCTTGCTGCCTCAATGTTTTATACTTATACTAAGATGCTTCCAGGTCTGGGTTCACATGCCCAATTCTATTTGCACTCTTCCCCTTGGACATAGGAGCCACAGTGCCTTACTATCCCAGAGCATCTGACTCCCACTCACAGACCTCCACAGCCCTTTGGTCTCCCAACACAACAAATCCACTTCATCCAGTCAAGGCAGAGCTTTAGAATCATCCTTGACTCTTCTTTTCCTCCTCAAATTACTTATTCACCAGATGCCAAATGCCTCTTGCTTCTTCTGCCAGAGCTCCCCGAGTTCCACTGTATTCCCTCTGCCTTCGCCCGCTGCCAGGCCTCTGCTCCTGCACATCCTATCTCATCTCAAAGGCCAGCCAACACACACCCCAAATGCAAAGCTCGGTCACTGTTCCTCCCTACTGAGAAAGGGGTCAGGTCGGCCAGTCACTTAGATAGAATAGACTGCTCTCCCATAACAACTAAACAGGTTCTAGCAGGTTTTAGTGTGTCCCCCCACACACCCGTTTGCAGACAAACTGCCTTTGTTTGTTTAATTAGGAGCTATTTATTGAAGCCTCGCGTCCCATACACACATGAGCACTGCTCGTGGCTGTCACCTCTCACCAAGCACTGGATCTGTCTCTTGTTCCTTTAAAGCAGGGTCTCACGTCTCACATTGCTTAGACCTCCTTTAGGGTTACTGGGGATTTGGAGATGACCTTGAACCTCTGATCCTCTTGTCTCCACTTTTCAAGTACTAGGATCATAAGAATCCTGTACCAGGCCTGCTTATGTGGTGCTGGAGACACACCGATCACAGAACTTCATGCTCTCTGGACAAGCACTTTACCAACTGAGCCACATCTCCAGCCTGTATTTATTTATTGAATAAATAAAGTGTTTCAGTAAGTGTTGTCTTATTATTAAGACTAATTATTCACTCCATCCCTTTCCAACTTTAGAACAAAATTCATGGGAGCTGACTTTAGAAAAAAATTATTTTCAGGGTCCCCATTTATGGAAGGAGTCTCTATTCTAGAGAGCAGAGATAAATTATGTTGAAATATTTTTAGGGCTGCAGAAATCTTCAAGCAGCTCATATCTCTCCATGAAGATTATGCCAGTAGCAAAGTTAACAAAATCATCCAAGCTCTTAAGGAACAGCACATAAATTAAACCGTCCAACAGAATCCAATTATAAAGGGACACATTTTGTATGAACGTCAAATAAGCGCCCCCCTCCCCCCACCTCGACTGTGGCTCCAGAGGCTGCAGGCAGTGCCAGGTGGGACAGCCTCCTAGGATGGCACTTACAGACAGTTAGGTCTGTTTATGGTAAGCACCCAGCAGGGACATCCTTTCCTGATTTTTTTGTGTGTGATATATGTGTGTTATGATGTGTGTATGTGTGTGTTGTGTGCATGTATGTGAACATGCATGTGAAGACCGCAGTTGGACATCAGATGTATTCTTCTCCGATTCTCCACCTTATTTGTGGGACAGGGTCACTTCATTGACCTTGAGGCTTACGTCAAGTTGATTAATTCAGCTAGGTTTGAGGACCAGCGATCTCCAAGAACCTACTCATGTCTCCCCCCTTCCCTCCCCCCAGAACTGAGACCACAGATTCCTGCCACTGCACCAGTTTTTTTTTGTAGGTGCTGAGGACCTGGATTCAAGTCCTCATGCTTGTGTGGCAGGTACCTAACCTGCTAAGCCATATCCTTAGCTCTCTGTTCCAATTCCTGAAACACATCATGGTCACCCTGTTTTCCTGCAGCTTTATGTAGACAAGTTCCGTGGGCAAACTCATTGTTTTGCTGTTTAAGAGGCACACACATGATCCGGGTCGCAGCAGAGAATCATTTGAATATGTAGTTCTGTGATATAAATGTATCCACACTGTCATGGGGCTCACCCAGCCTCCATCTCCGAGACCACCTTATCTTCCCAAAGGGAAACGCCCATTAAAGATGTCACCCAGGGCTCCTGAGATTGGTTCAGTGGAAAATAGCTACTGCTGCTAAGTCAGAGGACCGGTTTGATCTGTGAGATCCACATGGTAGAAGAAAACATACTGGAAGATTGTCATCTGACCTCTGCACGAGTGTAGTGACACACATACTATATCCCACCCTCCGAATAAATAAAATATTATTAAGAAAAAAAAAGTCATTCTCTCCCCTTATCTCCTGGGAAACCAGAACTTCATTTTCTGCTTCTATGAAAAGTATGGGGATCTTATGTAAAGGAGACCATGAAGTATTTGTCCTTTGATGTTTGGCTTCTCTCACTTAGCATGACAGCCTTGGGGTTTATCCCTGCCCATAGTCTGACACCCGGTTCCTGCCAGTCATGGTTCTCTTCTGTCTCTCTGCTTACTTAAGCTCACAGCACTCCTCCAGGCTCAGCTCAGTGGACACTGTGTCTGACTTAGCCTTTTACCCAAGTACTACTTACTACACTGCCAGCAACTATGTGAGCTCTGGAGGACAGAGCAATGCTGGGCAGGCAGTTTAACCCTTACCAGGCAAATGACCACTGCCAACCATCCCTGAATGAACAGAGGAGCAACCACGGTATGTTCTCTGCTTGGCAGATACCTTTTCTCCCCTAAGATATCAACTGTAATGGGCTAAATGATGTCCCACAAGAAGACTTGCTGGCGTTTAACTCTAGTGTCCCCCTGTGGCACTCTTACTTAGAAATAAGGTCTTTGTGGATGTCACCAGGTTAAAATGAAGCCATTGAGGTGGACGCTGACCTAAGGTGATTAGTGTCTTAAGGAAAGAGACATGGGTTCACAAGTAGACACAGAGGAAAGGTGGCTTAGGAGGTGGAATTAGGATCTAAAAAATTAGAATGCTAGATGCTGGGAGAGAAGAGCAGGTGGGAGCCTGAGGGAGGCGTGGCCCCACCCACCCACCCACCCATCTATCCACAAACACACTCACTTTGGCCTTTTAGCTTCAGGGCTGTGTGGAAATTCAATGTGTTGGTTTAAGTCCTTGGTGTTTGGGAGCCTTATCTTTCTTTTCCACAGGTACGGAACCTGTTGGTTTAATAGACTGCGGGGACTATATGAAACAAGATTGTCTCTGTATCAGATATGCATGCCTTGTTTGGACTGCCTAAAGATGCAACAGACCAACATTACATAGAGCTTACTTTGTGTTATCAATTCACTATCCAAAGATGGTTTAAAAAACTACAGAGGGCTGTGTCTAGGCACTATGTCAAAACTGCCATTTTATAAAAGGGATGGAAGACACAAGGATCTCGGTGTTGTGACGGTCCTGGAACCAGTTTCTAGTGAGACTGTGCTCTGTTGTCACAGCACCGGGAAAAGAAACCACCGTGACTGAACGGCAGGGCTCCATCTATGCTGGTATGGTCCGGTCCGATGGGCTCAGGATCATTCTGCGTCTCTGATAGCACCTAACTCAAACCAAACAGACTACCACCCTTAGGGGCTCCATGCTTGAGGAATATCTAGGTGTAGGAGGAATCTGGTCTCTTCCCTCAACAACTCCAGACCTTCTTAGTTAATCCTCTAACAGCCACGAAAACATGTCCCATCTCTCACCAAGTGACTAAGTTTTCAAGAACCTACCTCAAGTCAGGTGATGTCAGACCTTAAAACTCTAGAACATCATCCCCCCTTCCTTCCTTCCTTCCTTCCTTCCTTCCTTCCTTCCTTCCTTCCTTCCTTCCTTTCTCTCTCTCTTTCCCTCTCTCTCTCTCCCTCCCTTCCTTCCTTCCTTCCTTCCTTCCTTCCTTCCTTCCTTCCTTCCTTCCTTCCTTCCTTCCTCCCCTCTCCTTCCCTTCCCTTCTGCTCCCTCCCTCCCTCCCTTCCTTCCTTCCCTTCTCCCAATTTATTCTGCTTTGTTGGTGTTAGTTTAGCAACCTAATCAAGGTAAATCCAAACGGTGCTTCTAAAGCATGAGTTTTAAGAAGTGGGGGGAGCAGACTTTCTCCTGGCCATGCTCCAGGTAGAGAGGTCAGAATGGCATCTCCTTTGATTCCTACAGTGTCACCCAGACCTGCATGTTGTTCTCAGCCTGTGACTTATGACAGCACGATTTACAGCTCAGCTGAAGCTGGTATGCGGAAGCCCCGTCCTCCCTCCCACAGCCTGGTCCAGCCCCACCCTGGGAGAGATGCAGACTTACGGTTCTCAAAGGAGCATGGTATGTCGGAGATGCCAGAGGAGGTCGCACTGGGCTATGAAAGGCCAGGCAGAAGCGTTGGCCAGTGTCCGGAGGGGACGAGGAAGCATAGATGCGGCTTTCCGGGCGTTCAGGCTCCTGCTTGTAGGACTCCAGGGGAAATGTGTGCTGCTTGGTCACTTGGGTGGGTGTTGATGGAGAAGAGGAGACACTGGAGGCTGCAAGGAGGTGATAGAACTCATTAGAGGTGTGGCCTTGGTCATTAGAGGTGTGGCCTTGGTGGAGAGGAGGGCTCTGGGCTTCTAAGAGCCCATCCCTTCCTCTGACCAACCAAACAAGCCAACACACACACACACACACAATCAACCCTGAAATAGTAAATGTAGAAATAAAGGCAGAGTTTAATAAGAGTATTCATAGCCTCTTACAAGTTCAGAAAGACCCTTACCGTCCATGCTGAGGTGTGAGCAGTGTTGGGGAGTGCATACAGTCCTGACTGTTCACCCTCCACATGGCCTCGCCCTCCCCTTGGCCAATACTGCTCGCCCTCTTCTCCTTCCCCACCATGCTTATGCCACAGCAAGCATTGCAGAGCCATATTGCTGGAGGTTGCTTATAGGGAGATACAGAGAGAGCTCAGGAGAAGCAAGGTCCTTCTGCAGAAGTCACATGACAATATGAGTGAACCAGAAGGCGCTTGCCTTGCAAGCAAGAGGACCTGAGCTTGGAGTTGCGTAAGAAAGTCAGGCTTGGTAGGGTGGTACACACTGACACTCTCAGCACTGGGGAGTGTTGGCAGAAAAAGGCAAATCCTTGGGGCTCAGGCAGCCGGCCTAACCTACTCTGTGTCCCTTTAGAGGACACCCAAAGATGACCTCTGGCATCCATGTGCACACATGTAGCCCTCCCCCAATATGCACACAAGAGATGGGGGATGTAAACATTTCTGATTATATAATACTGCATGCCTCAATCTCTACCTCCTGACTGCTGGGATTAAAGGCATGTGCTATCATGCCCAACACCTCTTCTTTTATGAGGACACTTACCATATGGTATCAGGCCCACCACAACCCAACAGAACCTCACCCAAACCTTACTAACCTGAAAAACTCCTATCTCTAAATAAAGTCACATTCACAGTACTGGGCAGCAGTCTCCAATGTATGCTTCTAGGGACACATCTGACCCATAATAGTTAACTGGCAACATAATTGGGTGTATTAGCCACATAATGGGTAGGTCTCTGGGAATTTGAGGCCAGCCTGGCTTACATAGTGAGTTCCAGGTCAGCCAGGGTTGTATAGTGAGACCCTGACTCAAAACAAACAAGCAAACAAACAAACAAAGGAAAGAAAAAAGAGCACACACACACACACACACACACACACACACACATACACACGGGGTGGAGGAGATGCTGGAGATCTTTTGAGCAGTGGCTATGCATGCACAACTCTGAGGAGGCAAGGATGGGTGTCAATACCAGAGGCCAGAAGAGAAGGGATGGACCCTGCCCTGCACACTGTACTGCCCATGTCTTGATTTTGGACTTTTGTTTTTCTTTCAGACAGGGTCTCATACAACCCAGGCTGGCCTTGAACTCACCATGTAGCTGAGCGCTGACCAAGTCTTCAGCAGGGTGTCAGCCTACCCCTTCTCAGTGAGGTCAGAGCAGGCCTCCCTTCTAAGTATTAAACAGGAAACAGTTCACATCCTTACAGTCAGTGCCAGTCAGACCTTGAGTCCTGCCTTGCTGCCTCCCTTGTGGGCATCCATAACCCTCCCCACCCCATGGGCACAGGATGGGGACTGATAAGGTGCAACACAGCAGGGTGGACCAGGTAGTTCAGGAAAACAACAACAACAACAACAACAACAGAAAAACCAAACACCGGCGCCACATATTCATTCTAAGGATCTTTACTGGCAAGCCCTCCTAAGGTCGGGGTTTCTGTGTGTCCAGATAGGGGCAGTTCCCGATGATTTATTTCTAACTCTCCCTTGTCCTTCTTGGCCCACTGTGACAGAAAGCACTCATATTCAGTGTCCAATCAAACTACCCTTGGACTGGAACTCCACCAAATCTCCACTTAGGCTTTCTGGTCCAACCCACATACACATTTTCAAAGCACAGAACATGTACCTCTGTGGGGGTCATTTTTGCTGATCAAAACTACAGATGTGGAGCTAGGGAGATGGCTCGGTCTGCAAAGCGATTCGCAAGAATGAAGAGCAGATTTTGATCTCCAGAAACCACTTCAAACTAAAATAATCAAACCCAGGCATAGCAGTGTGTGTTTGTAATCCCAGTTTTGTGAGATAGAGACAGGAGGGTCCCAGTGGCTCACTTAGCATGCTTGGAAAATTCCAGGCCAAGTGCAAGACCTTGTCTCCACAAAGAAACAACAAATAACACACAAGCTAAAACAAGATGTATACCACCTGAAGAACAAACCCAAGGGTGTCCTGTGAGCACACACATGTGCACCTGTGCACACCTGCAGCACCTGCACATGCTTGCAGATCCCTAGATGAACACACACCCAGGCTCACACAGGCAGATATGTTAGTTTACTTCTCAGAGTTGCTTCTCCTCCCGAGTGTCCAGGGTTATTACAGTGCTGATTGCTTATTGAGTGGTGGAGTGAGTGACAGCAGCACAGTGCCTGACGGGAAGGAGTCAGCCTCTCCATCCCCTCCACGTGAGGAAGCTGGGAAGCAGAAGAGGCATCCCTTGGCATGGGATGATGCCATCTGGAGCTCTTGAGAAGTGGGAAAGGGTTTTATACATACACTGTTCGCATCCTGATGATCTTCGTATGTCTGCAACCTCCCCGGAAGGATCCAGGGAAGGGACCGACCAGAGGGAAAGCCGTTCACTGACACTTCTTTCTTCTCCCATGCTTTCTGTGGTGGGTACAGTGATGTTTAATCTCCACTGTCAATTTGACTGCATTTAGAATCACCATGAGAATATATCTCTGGTGGTTTTCTGGAGAGGTTTAACTGGGTAGCATCATCCCGTGGGCTGGGTGTCCCGGACTGAACAAAGGAGAAAGCTGTGCATCAGCACTCATTCTACGTCCAGACTGCAGAAGCAGTGTGACCAGCTTCCTTCCCCTGCTGCTCTGCCTTCCCCGGCTACAACGTACTGCACCTTCACCGAGAGCTGAGAGCCCCTTCCTTACAACTGTTCCTGTCAGGCACGTTTGTCATGGCAGCAAGAGAAGGAATTCTACAGGTGTGTATTATGTATTTTGAAATGTACCCTGTCTGTCCATTATTCTTTTATGAGCAGTTGGCCAGCCGTGTGTGTAAGCACATGCCCACCCTGCCCCCTGCCCTACTTCTCTCTCTTGCTCTGTGCAGCTTCTACCAGAGCTAGAGACAGGGCCTTGTCATCCTGAGCAGACTGCTGCCTGCAGAGTAGGACTCCCTCCCCCTCTCTCTGTTTCCACATCTCAGTCTGTCTGTCTGTCTGTCTGTCTGTCCATCTTTGCAAGAAGCTCTCTACTCACACCATTCTCCTAGAGGAGGCCCAGTCACCGTTGGGTGAATGACTTCACTGACAGGGAACACATAACCTGCCGGTTCTTGGGTTGGCTAATGATCACCACCACAGTGCAAACCGCTGGAAGAAAACAAAGGCAGCTTGCTCAAGAGGGCGCACAAAGGCACAAACCATCAAGCTTCTCTCATAAGCCTGATTGCGTGTAGGTGGTTTGTGTAAATGCTGGAAGAACCTAACCCCACCACATCGGAGGCCAGGAGAGGAGGCCGGAGGCCGTGTGTGTGTGTGTGTGTGTGTGTGTGTGTGTGTGTGTGTGTGTGTGTGTGTGTGAGTGACTGGGTCAGCCTGCATGGGTGAGCAATAGCGTGGCCTTTTCTGCTGGGATGGACACTGTGGCTCCCCCAACTCTTGCCAAGGTCATGGGTGCTTCACCTCTGCCCTGCTCTCCATCCTTAGTCAGGACTCCCATGGGGACACAAATGCACAGTGTACTCCACAGGCTTTGTCAAGCAGCTTTCTATGACTGCAACCTACACCCCAGACAGAGCGACTTAACAAGAGAAGAGGATGGACCTGGCTCAGTGTTAGTTCATGACAGGCTGTCCTGCTGCTTTGGGCTAGTGGTGGCAGAGCGTGACAAAAATGCATGGCCACTCTCCCCGCCATGCTCAGGTCACGGAGAGGAGCATGAAGAAACTGAGACCCACAATTTCCTTCAAGGAGAAATCTCCAATGACTGAAGAAATCCCACCAGGCCCTACTGCTGAAACTTCTACAGACTTCCCACTAGCACCAAGTTGGGGGACCCAGGCTTTAAAATGTGGGTCACTAGGGAACAATCCAGATATGGACCGTGGCAAAGGGGGAAAGGGATGTGTGTGGTGAGGGGACAGGTGACATGCCAGATGTAGGGCAAGGCTTACACAAGCAAATACAGAGAACATGTGACCAGTGTCAGGCACAGCCAGAACCTTCCTAGAGTAAAACACATGTCCCTCTCTCCCTGGTGGGTGATCCACCTTCCGGTGTCCTGCAGCACTTCCCGCTGCCCGCAGAGTCCTGCCTTACACTCTAATGAGCTCACGAGCTCCTCAGGCACCTGCACCTCAGATGAAGGAGTTGTGGACAGAGGACATTTAAGTACTGATGCATCTCTTGTTGTCGAGTAAACAGATGGGTTCATACGTTCTGACTCCAGCTCCCAAACTCCTTTACTGTAACTAAATTGAGATGCCACCAAGGGACAGGACCAAAAATGCAAAATCATGTAAAATTCCATCTCAGCCATGTGAACTTTCTCAAGAGGAGGGTCTCTACAGCAACACCCACAGAAACAGAGTCTGGAGGTGCCCAGTGCCAGGAAAGGGCAGGAAGAAGAGCTAAAGAACAGGGAAGGCTGTGCAGAGGGGGCCAGGCCTGGGATGCTCAGTGTTCTCCATACTGGGCAGCCTTGGGCAGGCAGCTTTCGATCCGAGCTGGCAGAAAGAGAGGGACAAAGATCAATTGTCACCACGTGGGTGCTGGCCTCTCAGAAATTCGGGATAGTTGTTAGGCTGGTGATTTTCTGTTTGAGTATTGGTGTCACCATTAGTAAATCACGGGGCAAGGGCTTCCTGTCTCCATTCCCTTTACAACTCTCCAGTGCGGCATGTCTAGCCTTTTGATGTTGGGATGGGTGCTGTCATTTGTAAAGCTCATGCTCAATAACTACACCATCAAGATACAAAATGAAATCGTAAAAGAATCTCCACAGCGTTTTAAGTGAGTTTATGACTGTGCTAGCCCATGGTCATAGCTACGCTGGGGCGTGTGCTGCTGTTTCCCGAGATCGTTACTACTTTCTTTCTGAACAGACTACAGTTTGGCTATCTACAAGAGCAAGTGCCTGCTCTGCACACCAGTAGCTCTCAGCCGCTGCTGGGGCCCAGCTTGGTACAGCAGGAAGGGGAAGCCAGAGACCCACCCACTCCAGGTATGGTGGGGGGGGGGAGGAACAAAAGCAAAACCAGAAGCATACCCAGCACCTCTGAGCCAGGCAGGAGGGGCTGAGAGAGGAGCAGCCAGCCTATAGCCAGAGGTGGGCAGGTCCTCTGAGACACGGGGAGAATGGGCCTTTGACCTAGAGAACACCACGGATGGTTTCCAGTGCAGGTGGCTTTCATACCAGGCGGGCAATGCCCATAGTAACCCCAGAAGGGATCCAGATGGTTCCCTTGTTAGGTCTCCTCTGAGAAGGCATCCCTCCCCTGCTTCTGAGGGGTTTTGCTGTGGGCAGTTGTCAGCTTTGAGGGTGAACAATGGCTTTGATTTTTCCCCCCCCTGGCTGTTGCCAAGTACATGAATAAGCCTAGTGAGTGAACAGAAATGGACCCTGGCAGCCACACAGAATGCCAGGCAAGTGTCTCCAGACACCAGGGAGCCATGAGCTGGTGACTTTACAGGGCCTGGCTGGCCATGCTGGACCATGGCTGTGAGAGGGAGAAGGCAGGACAGAGATGTCAGTGGAGAGAAGTGAGCTGCTGAGCAAGGCTGAAGCAGGGGCGTGGCTTCAGAAGCTCTAAGCTCTGGGCCTGGATTTACCCGCTAACTCATCAAAAATGCCCAACAACGCGTGCACTGGATAGCCAGCAGGCGCCATTAATACAAATCCCAGAAGAGGGGCAGCCCGTCAGGAACCCAAGTCCGCTCAGCCGGCTCTGATCGCCTGACTCTGGCAGAAGGGTGACAGCTGAACTTTAATGGAGTCTACTTCCAGCCACCCTCAACCTGGGCTCCCTCTGCCATGGGGGTGCCAGGACAACATGGCATCCCACCCATAGGAGTTTAAGAAGAGCCACAGGTCACAAGGATTGCTTCTGAGTCTGCATGCGTGGCTCAGCTGGTACAAAGCTTTCTAACACGCACAAGGCACTGGTTTTTATCCCCAGCATCCCGTAAATCTGGGCAGGGTGGAACAGGCATGTAATCTCAGCATGTGAGAGCTGGAGGCAGGAGAATCAGAAGTTCAAGGTTGTCTTTAAATATGAAACCATGTTTGAGGGCAGGTTGAGATACTCGAGACCCTATCTCAAAGACCAACTGACCAGCCAACCCCAAGCAACCTAACATAAAAACACCAGCCCACGCCTACACCCTAGCTCTCCCAGTCCTACGTGCTAGCAAGCCCTGGGTACTGGCTCGACCAGTTACATTGTTCCCTGGGCACATTACACCAAGGTGACTTTTAGGCTAGCAGATCCTCTTTTCTCCAGCGGTATTTCCCATGTGGCAGTCTCCCACCCGTGACTTCTATCATTTTTCCCCCTTTCTCTCTAACCTACAATCTGAGTTGCTAGGTCACTCTTCTGGCCAATTCTCCATCACCTGCCTTGGTGGGACACATTCCAGAGGGATCTCACCCCATTCCACCTGTCCTCACCCCTAGCTCCAGACTCGGGGTGGAGCCTGAGCCTGTGCCTGCTGCTGCCCCGTAAGTAAATACACTGGTTTCTGGACTCTTTACGCTCTCTAAAAACACACCATTTACTTCAACATTATCTCTGTCATTTGTAAATGAATCAGTATTTCATAGGTCCTCAGTTTTAATTTCTAACACAATGGATAGAGATGCTTATGACCACATAACAACAACTTCTTCGCATCCTCAGTCAGTTTTCAGAACTACAGATATTAACATTTTCTCACTAAATTGTATTTTAAATAAAACAAAAAGGGAAAGGAATGGAATGTATTTTTATGAATTATAAATATCTTTAATACATGGGCCAAGAAAATGAGCCAGATTCAAGTATCTGCTTTTCACTTAGCCTAGTTAATATGTGGTTTTGGTTGAAATACATATATCACTAAGAATATATTACATATAACATGCTATGCATATATACTTCTATATAATATGTATGTGCACTCAATCTAACATATATGTAGGTATAATATAACATATATTATATGTATGTTATGGATAATATCTAGCCCATCAGAACATGTGAATTATCCTTAGTGACTACAAGGTTCCTTGGGCCTCACCATCAGGACCAAGGTTCTACCCTGACTCTGTGCCTTTTCTCCCTTGATGCTGCTGCTCATGGCCCGCCTTGTCCTTGTGAGAATTCAGGTCCCTCATCTGGAACCGCTGACTACCTCTTACATGTATTTCATAGAATTCTCTCCTTCCCTTCGCTAATCACACCCCAACACTATGAAGGACAAGGACTATGGCTTCGATATGGGTCCCTTTTGACATGGACAGTCTGTGCATAATTGCTATCCATTGCTCCATCATGCTCCCTGGAGGTGTTTACGGTGAAAACACAAGCCCAACAGCAGGTGACAGGCAACAGAACTCTCAGCTGCTCCAGATGGGAATTTAAGACCCTGAACCCTGACTGATGGGCAGGCTTGAGGAGGGCACTGTCAGAGTAGCAACCCCTGCATAGTGAAGACCCATGACATATGAGAAGCCCAGGCAAGCAGCAAGAGAGCTCATAGATTTTGTGTAATGGTCTTTGCTCTTTAAATCCATTTTAGTGGGTACCACCTGTGACTTTCTCAGTGATGTTATAGCATACTGGAGACATCAGAACACTTGAGCACAGTGATTCAAGTCTGTTGTGATGTCTGTGTCCTGCTCCAGCCCCTTTCAAAGGTTCCTCAAGGGCGCAAGATATGTCTACTCATTGGTAGAGTGTCTGCCTAGCATACATGAAATCCAGCACTGTTAAAAGTTAGCTCAGTCAGTAAAGTGCCTACTGTGTGTGTTAGGACCTGAGTGTGATCCCAGATTCCACATTAAAAACTGGACCTGCAAGTGCATGCTTATAAACCTATCACTTTGAGTAGAGACAGTTGGATCCTTGGAACATGCTAATTTAGCCAGTCTGGCAACTCCCAGGACAGATAAGAGACACTGTAAGTAAAGGACTTTGTTCCATACTCTGCTGTATTTTAATAATGTACTGGAATAACTGTATTTATATCCTCCATCCCCGTCTTAGCTATGTTTCTACTGTTGTGATAAAAACACTGACCAGAAGCAACTTGGGGAGGAAAGGGCTTATTTGGCTTCTATATCCCAGGTCACTGTTCACAGAGTGGCCAGGGCAGGAACACAAGGCAGGAACCTGGAGGCAGGAACCATAGCTCACTCCACAGAGGAATGCTACTTACTGATATGCATCTTATGGCTTGCTTAGTGTGATGGTTTGTATATTCTTGGACCAGGGAGTGGCATTACTTGGAGGTGTGGCCTGGTTGGAATACGTGTGACCTGGTTGGAATAGGTGTGGCACTGTGGGTGTGTGCTTTAGACCCTCACCCCAGTTGCCTGGAAGTCAGTCTTCCACTAGCAGCCTTTGGATGAAGACATAGAACTCTCAGCTCTGCCTGCGCCATGCCTGCCTAGATGCTGCCATGTTCCTATCTTGATGATAATGGACTGAACCTCTGAACCTGTAAGCAGCCCCAATTAAATGGTGTTTTTTATAAGACTTGCCTTGGTCATGGTGTCTGTTCACAGCAGTAAAACGCTAAGACATTAACCTGCTTTCTTATACAACTCAGGACCACCTGCATAGGGATGGCACCACATACCCCATGGGATGCGCCTACCCACATCAATCATGAACCAAAGGCCTGCCTAACGGTCACTCTGGTGGAGGCATTTCTCAGTTGAGGTTCCCTCTTCCGAAATGACTCTAGCCTGTGTCAGGTTGACATTAAAGTAAGCCACATGTGGGCTCTGTGGATCTTGGGCTCTGGAAGGGTCCATGCACCCAGCCCTGTGCAGCTGTGTTCTCCCCTGCTGAGTCCCTGAGCAACACACTCTGCCCACTTCCCAATGGAAGCCCGTGTGTGCCAGTGCTCCATGACCGGGTCAGTGCGAGCAAAGGCTCAGTCTCGAGTGCTAGGGCTGGTCAGCAGGCACCGACTATACCGTGGAACTCATCCCTGCCCCCACCAGCTCAGGCACATTCAGCAGGGAGGCGCTGGACTGCAGCTAGGCTGTGTCCGGGTGGCAAGCTTCAGCACACACAGCTTGTGCCTAGTACACTGACTGGTCAGTGCTGGCTCAAGAGAAACTTCCCTGGGCTGTGTAACTCAAGTGGAAATCCTGGAGGGGAACCCTTTGTTCCCTCCACTGCCCTACTGAGGAGACCATGGTGGCCTTAGCCCTGTGTTTGAGAGATCGGAAGCTCCATCATTAGGTAAGAACTTGAGGGCCTGGTGGTCCCCAGGCACAGGCCTGACGCTGAGGTCCGAGCTTCACAAGTGGCTTCTAGGTCTTCCTTGTGGCCCCTAGATTAAACTCTCTTGGTCCTTAACTCAACTTGGGTAGAGTTAGGTTCCATGGCCTCAGTGGTCAGATGTGCCACTGGGAGGGAACAAGTTGCTCTTCTGCTCCCCAGGAAGGTCTGGCTGATCCTGCTCTAGCACATGTGTGATCTAGGAGCACCCCAGGCTGGAGTTGATCTGTCTGTTCAAGGGGCGCTCTAGGTCACGATCTCTAATGAGCATTTGTGAGTTTTCCCACTGATCTTGGAAAATTATGCCTGCCTCCCATGGGAAGGTTTCACACACACAAAAAAAATCATTGGTCTGGGCAGACCTGGATGTCTGCTCTTGGAGAGTTCAGTGTAATACACTGAGCAGAGGATATTGTGGCTACTGGGATAGTTGAGATGTATCTGTGTCTCTCCAGCACTGAGGTTATAAGCATGAAGTATTGCATCTGGCAATTTTAAAGAAACGTGGATGTGGGAACAGAACTCAGGTCTTCACGCTTAGATAGCAAGCAACTTACTAACTGAGCTACCTTTTCATCTATCATCATCTACATTAAAAATAATTATATTTATTTGTGTGTGTGCACAGATACACGTATGCTGCAGGCATTCATGGAGGTCCGAGGACAACTTCAGGGACTGTCAAGGCACCACATGAGTCTCTTCCCAGGGATCGAACACAGTCATTAGGCTTGGCAGCAAGTGCCTTTATCCGCTAGGCACTTGTTAGCCCATTCCTGTCACCTCTTTCTGCAGTGGAGGAGATCCAGGCTCTGAGAGGTGAAGCTTCAACCTAGAGCCCATGCAAGCCCTGTAACCTCTTAGGTCTTCAGATGGCGGTGCATCCCTCCTGTGCCAGCAGGAGCTTTCACACTCAGACGTTACAACCCTCGTCCGTCCAAACAACAGGAGGAAGGTTATCCAGGGATGATGAATTTATAGGGACCAGCGAAGTTTTACAACAAGAAAACATAAGCTTTATTAAGTTATATGCACATGCAAAGAGGCAAGGGGAGGGTTTTTTTTTTTAGGCAAAGTGAAGAGGTCACCATAAGTAATGTTGTACCAGTATCCTAGCTATCAGGGTCAGTAACGCACTTGCATGCACTGTGCAAGGCTGTCAGAACCTCTGTGCAAGGCTGTGGCTTTGGCTGGGTCTTTTGTGGTCACTCTTGGAATCATAAATGTGTGACACAGATCTCCTTCAGATATGTTCTTAGATGGAGACTGGCTGCCTACCCAGGACCAGAAAAGTCAATGTAACCTTGATATCTGAGATATCGGTTTACAACAGCATCACTCGGGAAGTGGCCACGGCAGGGCTGGCCGCTTAGCTCAGGCAAAGCTGCATTGTGACTGAATTTGGAATTAATTCTGCTGAGTGTGGCCCAAGGTCAAGGAAGGTCAAGTGGCCACCAGGCCTCCAAATATGTGGGAGTGCTCCCGCATTGCACTGAGGGTGGTGCTCCATCTCGAGCCTCTCTGCGAGTTCCTTGTTCTGAACCAGCATCTTAGTCACTGTTTTAGCTGCTGGGATGACTCCCCAGAAAGAAAGAATCCTTCTTTCCCTCTTTGTGTGTGTGTGTGTGTGTGTGTGTATGTGTGTGTGTGTGTGTGTGTGTGAGAGAGAGAGAGAGAGAGAGAGAGAAAGAGAAACTGACTTTCATGTAGTTCAGAATAGCCTCTAAGTCTACGTGTATATAAAGGTGATCCTTCTGCCTCTACCTCCCAGGATGACAACTATAAACCACCACACCTAGTTCTATTCGGTGCTATTCAGGACTCTGTGTAGACCAGGCAATCAATCATTCTATCAGCCGAGACATGTCCCTCCTGTCACTAAGAAGTGTTTCTCAGTACTGCTGAGCCAGGTCCCTCCCACTGTAACGAGTTGCATCTGAACTCCAGCACACACATTCCTTGTTTATTCTGCTTCTGAAGTAACTTCAGGATATTTCCAACCCCAAAGCTTGGCTTCTAGAATGTGTGTGCCAAGGGGTCACCAAACATGCCCATGGGCCCTTTCCTACCAGTGGTTTGACTCCCACAGTGCCAGCTTCTAGCGGGGGCTGTGCCCACTCTGCAAGTCTGAACAGCCAAGCCTGAAAATCCTGAGGGACCTTGGCTACTTTTCTCATTGCTGTGAAGACATCCCTTGGAGGAAGCAGTTTTAGGAAGGTTTATTTTTGGCTCATAGTTTGGCAGGGAAGGCACTATGGCTAAGGGCTCTGTCCGTGGTGGCAGTGGCTTGTGGCATGGCTTGTTGATATTTTGGTCATTTAGGAAGCAGAGCATTTGGGCCAGCAGAAGGGCTGTGGTACAGACTTGAAGGCCAGCCTCTAGTTGGTCACATCTACCAGCCAGGCTCTGTGTCCTAAAGGTTCCAAAAATCTTCCCAAACCATACCCCCAGCTATGGACCTCCTGGTCAAACCACAGGAGCCTTTCAATCTATAATAGACCCTTGTTGAGGAGAACAGGGCAGAAATTAGTAGAAAACCAGAGTGCTATCTGTCTGGAGCCCGCCACCAGAAGTTTAAACTCTGAAATTATACCTATCTGAATTGATTCAGAGCCTGTGATGGTAGGTCCTCCCACGCAGCCCACAGGAGCCTGTGATGGTAGGTCCTCCCACGCAGCCCACAGGAGCCCATACCTATAAACGTGGCTTCCCAAGTCATCCCCACCTCTCTTGTGTGTCTGTGTAACACGAGTTCAGTGCCAGTGAAGGCCAGACGAGAATGTCCCACCCACAGGAACTGGAGTGATGGATAATTGTGAACCATCCTGTGGGTTCTGGGAGGCACACTTGGTTTCCCTGCAAGAGCAGCCACTGCTGGGCCCTGTCTCTGGCCCCTGAACTACCTCCTGATGGTCCGTCCACATTGCACCTCCTCCTGGCAGGCAGCTTCACCCTACAGACACTCCCTTAGACCACCCAATCCTCCAGGCTCTGGGCACAGAGCAGGTGAGAGAGTGGTAGATGGCCCCAGATGGGCTTTAAGCTACTGTCCCTCCCAGGGTGTGTCTGTTTTCCAGGTGTGCAGCAATCTGGAGAAACCAGAACATACTTCCATGTGAGGACACAGGGTATAGACCACAGCGGTTTAAACCCTTCCTGGGAGGGCAATGCTCAGCGCGCAGGAGAAGGCCAGGGCTGGCATTAGGGACACTGTGCTGAATGTCCTCTTGCCTACTGCCCCTGTGGTGTGCTCCCCCTGGGCAATGGCTGGTGGCCAGTGTGGGCATTCCCTTCCAGGAAGCTGGCCATAGCCAGCTGCTATGGGACTCTGACCAAGGCTCTCCTGACTTGATACATCATCTGCACAGCCTGCCAGGCCCTTGGGGTGTGAGGTGCCAGTGAGACGGCTGGGGAGGCCAGGAAGGTGTCCAGAAACTTCTGCCCAGAGCCATTCTGAGCACTCAGCTGCTCCCCTGCTTCCCAGAATGAAAGAACTATGAGTACTGGTCACTGGCCTTAGTGATTGGTGAGTGAGTCTCCCTGGAGAGGCAGTGAAAGAAGGCCCATTCTTACGGGAGGAGATGGAGGATCTCTGGGTGGGGACATGGGCACTGCATTTTCAAGATGTCCCAGATCTCAACCCTAGCATGGACTGCTGCCCCTCTATGTAGCAACGATGTGAGAGTTCAAAGCCACTCAAGGTGACAGCAGCCCACTGGGTCTTTTTCTCATGTTTTAAAAAGAGAGGTAACACCTGAACTGGAAGAAATCCAGTCAGGGACCCTCTCTCCTGAGATCCTTGGGTTCCTGATGTTTCCAGTGTGTGATGTTCAATGACTGCCACTGTTAGATCATGCTTCACAGGGAGGGAGCACTTGGTCCTTGACATGCAGGCCTTAACAGTGCCAGAGTCCCTGTTCCCTGCCCCATTCTTCATCCACCTGACCCTCTGTAACCATGAGCCAGCTCTCCTTTCTATACATTGAAATACCTGGTTCAACCCTAGCTCAGTCTTGCTACCTGATGGAGCCTGGCCCTCATAAAGTTACTGAGCACAGTCCACAAAGGGGAAGCAGCCACTCAAAAGCTCCGGGCTGAGGCAGGTCTCCAGATTCAGCCAGACCTCCAATACATGTGGCCTCTCTGCCACTTTTCCCTGTAAACTTCCAGAAGCAGAACACTTTGCTTAAAGAAGTGGGACTTTCCAGTGATTCTGGTCTGCTTCTGTGTCCCCAAGTCTATTGCTGCTCAGTACGACTTTTCAAAAGCCTTCTCTGCTTTCTGGGGCATGGCTCTTCCTTCCAGCTACTCTGCACATCCCAGAATCATAAAATTATAGTGTGTTGTGGTGCCACTATTTCTGTGCTGGGGGTAAAGCCTAGGCCCTGGGGTATTCTAGGCAAGTGCTATACCACTGAGCTCCATCCTTAGCCCTCCATTTTACTAAGACGGGCAGCTCAGCCTTCTATGCCAGCATTGCAGGTGATCGGCTACGTCTCCTGTTTCTTCCACTGAACATGAACGGTGTGAGTCTCGTTTATCGCCATACCTCCAGCACAGCGCACTCCTGGCACACAGTTCCCACTCAAGCCCTGGCAGTTCCTATATGGGACACCTTTGTTTAACAATGTTACCAAGAGGCATAGCTCATGAAAGAACAAATGGATACATTATATGTTATCAGGATTTAAAACACAGACAAAGAAACTGAAAAAGACAAGTGCCACGGAGAAGATATTTGCAAATCAAGTGTGTCCTAGAGGCTTGTAAAGAATTGTCAGGACTGGAGAGATGGCTGCAGGACAGGAGAGGCGACTCAGCAGTTAAGTACACACTGCTTTTGCAGAGGACTGAGCTTTGTTCCCAGCACCCACTTCAGGTGGCTCACAATTGCCTGTAACTCCAGTTGCAGGGAGCCCATTACCTCTGGCATCTGCAGGCACCTGCACTCATGTGTACACACACACACACACACACACACACACACACACACACACACACACACACAATCAAAATTAAAAATAAAATGCATCTAAAATATTAACACAATGTGTGAATTAACATTTTAAATTGCCCACACATGCACACACACATAATTTAAAAACAAAATAGATCTGGACCCCTGCCCAACAGCACGCAGCATTGGCAAGGCAGCATCGTGTGGCCATCACGCTGGCATCCCCCCAGCCCTTCATCCTGCCAAGGACAACGCCCACACTCATTTGTTTTGTGACTGGGTTACTTTGCTTAGTCTGTCAAGGTTTGTTCATGCTGTCCTGCCGTCCTGCCGTCCTGCCGTCCTGCCGTCCTGCTATCCTGCCGTCCTGCCATCCTGCTTCAGGTTGGGTGACACACAGAGCCACACAGAGGCTTTTACAGCGCCCCCCGCCCCCACGCTGTCCTCCCACCTGCACCAGATCTAAACCTCCTATTTCCATGACCTCATACCAAAGGCATAACATGAGGATCAAACTCTTAAATGTTTTGCTGGCCTGGCCCCAGTCCCTCTTGGTCAGAACCTGTCTTAGCCTGTGTGAATGCTGGTCCTAAGCTCCAGGGGTCTGGGTGTTGTACGTGCCCATCCCTGGTCATAGATCTGGGTATGGTCAGCAGGCCCAGGCAGGCAGGAAGCCCAGGCAACATCAGACTTCCCTGTCCTTCTACAGCCAAGTTCCCGAGGTGCTATCTGAGAAGCCCTGCCAAGGGTAATGTGACATTTACATGATACCAGGTGGGGCTGCCCTGGTGACATAACAGGAGGGGTGTGTCTCTGGGCACTGAGCCCACAGCTTGGCACAGTCTGATGACTCCCTGTTGTGTAAATTAAAGCAGTAGTCACCTGTTCCTCCAAGTCATGGCTGAAACCTGCACCCTCTGATGTGACAACAAACCACGATGTCTGTCACCTCTCCCCGGGGACTCCGCTGTCCTCGTTTCTAGTTCTTTCCTAAGCAGATCCACTTGATGGAGTATTGGTGAGCTTCCTTGTTAATAGGGCACCATGACGAAGCTTGACTGCATCAGCAGGAGGCATAGTCCTTTGCCCTCGAGGGCTTCAGCAACCAGTTTTAAACCCCTCACTGGCTAGGGCTGCTTACTTCAATTGGGCTTCTTGTCTGACCATCAGTGAACTGGACTAGTCAGATCTCACCTCTGCACTGGGGAATCTCTACTAGAAAGCAAGTGGTTTCAACCCCCAAAGCATACATGAGGGTAGTGCTGGCGAGGCTGTAAAGCCTGGTACTGGTCTGCTTCTTAGATGAGGAAAGGACCGTCTCTGGTCTGAGTATCTCAGAACTAGGCCCTCTGGGGAGGGGTATTCATTCCCTGAAGATGGGTACTGCTGCTACAGGATGATGACTGGCCTGGCAAATAGTCTGGGCTGATGGGGAAGGAGGCAGTCCTACTCTGTGTCTCTAGGATCAGCTCTTCATGGACGGACACCCACAGGGCATGAGCTGTCCAGCTTCTCCACAATGGCGCTGGGCTTGGTCCCAGAGGAGCCTCTTCTCTCACAGCTGCTCAGAGCTTGCAGCCTCTGTTCTAGTTCCCCCGATTCCTTCTCCTCATTCCCCTGATGTGGACTGTGTGGACTGTGACAGACTGGAAGCGGCTGTAGCTGACTGCACCAAGCTCATGAGTGCCGTGCAGCTCCTGCAGCCATCTGCACTGTCAGGGAGCATCGGGCTCCTTCATTCAGCACCATGGGGACTGCACCATGATGTGGATGTGGTAACGTGGCTGTTCTGGTGGCCTGGAGCAGGGGATGAGAGTGGCTTTGGAGAGGCAAGAGCAAGTGTTCTCTGCAGGCCCAGGTCAACGGAATATTCACCTGAACCCCTCAACACCTCCAGTCCTTTGACTCAGGACCTCTTTCCCTGGCCTAAGTATTCCCCAGCTTAGAAGAGACTGTCCTGCATAATCATGAAAGGTGTCAGCTCTCAATTCAGCTCTCCCCTTACCATACTAGAAACACAGCGCCTTGGATTTCAAAGCCCAGGGAAGGGAGGTGGTTTGTAAGTCAGGGGAGCAAGACTGGAAAGACCTCTCTTTCCAGGTCAGGTCAAAAGAGCACACCTTAAGAGCAGGCCAGAAAGGGCCAGGCTGGAGAGGAGCCAGCAGAAGGTGGAGCACCAGTGCTGGGTCCTCCCAGGGTCATCAGGTTGGTGCTCTGCTTGCTTTCCCAGTGCTTGACTTCAAAGTCTCCTGCTCACAGCCTAAAGAGTGCTGCCTGTAGACTCAGTCTCTCTTTCCCTGATCAGTGGTCCCAATGTATTCATGGGGGAGATGAGGGGATGGACCCAGGGAGGGGCAGGTGGACTCAAACCCTGGCTTACTGACAGGAAGGCCAGGCAGGTAGGGAGGATGAAGACGGTGTGGGGGTTAAGTGGGAGTCGACAGAAGAAGGGTACAGAACTAAGGCCAGCCAAATGGACAACAACCCGGAGGGCATTTGAGTGGGCTCTGCCAGGATCTGGTAGGGTGGGGGTGTCTGGAAGAGTACACAGCTGTTTGTCCGGAAGCCATGTCTAGTGGGGAAGGGAGAGGATGGGGACCAATGGCGTACTTGAGAGCACACAGCTGGGTACCATCCATCAAGAGGGAGTGCAAGCGACCTTGTCGAGGGGCCCTGAGAAGGGGCTGCTTGCCGTCACCCGGAGGAAAGAGCAAGGTCCTGGGCTGAGGCAGTGTGGAGGAAGGGTATGAAGGCCAAGGGGACTGGGCACCTGGACAGATAATGACGCTTGCATTTGTAGGTTTTCCAATGAATGGAGTGTCAGAGTCCAGAACATGCCACACAGAAGGAGATGCCCTTCACCCAACCTTCTCACGTCACCGAGTCAATGGTTCAAGGTTACCAGATGGAGAGGAACAGGCAAATGGCCAAGGCAAACAAGCCCTGAAATGTGTTTGGGGACCTCTCGCCATGGGTGAGAACAGAGGGACAAAGCCAGGGATCGGAGAGAGTCCCTACGGAAACCTGGGCCTGTGACGTCCTGCAGTCAGACCCCTCACGCTGCCCTATACGTGACAGAGGGGTTTAAGCACGCAGCAGCAGAATACCCTGCTAGTCAGCAGAGCTTTCCTGAAACTCTGAGGAGTGGCTCTGAGTACACCCTGCGGTCGGAGGCCACCTTGTCTTCTCTGGCCTATAGGTCCTGCTCTAACAAGGGACATCTCCCCGTAGTCTGGGCGTAACCTGGAGAAGCAGTCCTGCGCAGTGACAGGATTGGCTACAGAAACTGTAGGACAAGCCACGCTGAGGCTAGGGCTGCTGAGACTAGTTTTGGGCAAGGCTCCCCCAAGTCCACTGAGTGCCCCCAAAAGGGATACCATCTTCCTGGGTGACACTGCTGTGGGCTGGAACCTCAAGGAAATGCCAACTGCTGGCCTGAGGCCTTCATGGTCATGTTCTGGTTTCAGCCCTTGCACGAAAAGATAGCTAAGTTTGCTGAAGGGCACTGGGTAGAATTGATGGAAATGTTCCCCCCAAATCCTGCCCCCCATCCCCCACCTGGGATTTCCTAGAGCAGGTGTAGGGCTGGCACCCTCCCTCTTGGGTGGCTTCAACATTGAATAGGGATGTAGAGTCATTTTGCTTTGAGATTCATTATTTAACCAATGGGATGTAGTACTAGTGGGCACCTACAGTTAGGTATCTGGAGCAGTATGTTCAGTGCTTAGGGTGTCTGAACGAAGATGAGGAGGATACAGCCAGGGATGCTTGAAATTGTTCGAGGACATGATGCCAGGAAACGAATGTGCCTGCCACATCGTAATCCTTTGACGAAGAAGGGCATTCAGACAAAAGCGACTGTTAGGTGAGAGAAGGCTGGCATCTCATAGACCAGGAGCTAGAGAGAGGAGGCTGGTCTTTGAGAAGGGTTAGGACTGAGATAAGCTGGGAAGGACTGGAGTAGACAGGCTTGAGGTGGTGGATGGCACAAACGCTTGAAGACAGTCTCTGTCCCAGACTACAGAAACTGGAAACCTCCACAGAAGACTTCTAGATCTACTGTGACTTTGTTCAGACAAGATGAATCAAACAGTCCCACAGGACTCTCAGTGTGGTTCTGAGCAATATGGCTTTTATCCCTCAACCTTGGGAGGAAACAAGTCTTTGAGTAAGTCATCACAACTGGCGCTTTCTCCTGCACAGTGTGAGACAGCTCTTAGCAGCTCCCCCTCTCTGGCTGTCAGTATTTTAAGTTGAGTAAACTGGAAAGAGCTGTGTTAATGAGCTCTGGTCACTAGAACAGTAGTGAAACAGAGAGGTCACGGGACTTAGGTGTTAGTTTGCTCCCAGGATACAGTCTGAGGACCAGCAAGCTTGGCTCTTGCTATCTGCCCAGGCTAGCTCAGGCCTGCAGAGTCCCCAGGTATCTTTTCCCAAGTCCCTGGTGATGTATACACTGTACTGCAGCAGAGGCAGGCTCTAGTCTGGGCCAGCATTTAGTAAGGGTCATGTTTCTGGACCCTGCCCCAGAGGTCCAGATCCAGCAGCTGGGTAGGCATCCTAGAAGTTTCAAGGATGACCTTTTCTTCTAAGTTTTCAGGCGGCTGGCCTGACAGTCACACCAGTGGCCATCTGCTTAAAGATCATCTAAGTTCCTGGTAAAGACTGGGGGTTTCTCAGTCACATGCCATGGGCTCTGAAAGCAACTTGTTGGATACCCAGACAATAGCTATCATCTGCTTCAATACTCTCTGGCCTTCCCCAGGGAGAGTCAGGGATCCATGGAGAACCCATGGGTCTACCTGGGGACCAACAGAGTCACAGAGCATCCTCCAGGCCAGGGAACAAGTCATGATGGCATCCTTCACAGTCCACTGGAGTTACACAGGCACAGAAAAAGGCCATGGGTCACCCCTCCTCAGGGGCTTTGGCTCAGGGCAGTGCATTGCAACAAGCCCATGTCCCTGCCCAGAGTCCCTGGGCTGAAGGGTGGCTTGGGACACACATGCAAAAAACCTCACCCTCTCCCTCCTTCGGCTGCTTTGTTCTAACAGCTCTGGGTCCTGACATGGCTGTGTCATCCATGCTCCTGGGGCTCAATGGCTGCATGAAGCCTGCCGCTCCTGATACTGCACAGCACCGTGAGGAGCACTCCTTTGCAGAGCTCCGTCAGATAATACTCCCAACATGACTTTGTAGGAAGCCGCGAGTGATGAGCAGGTTAGCCCACTCTCTGAGCAGTGAGCAGGTTAGCCCACTCTCTGAGCAGTGAAGTTAGCCCATTCTCATTTCCATACTCCCCTTTTCCATGTATTATGTTCATGTATTAGGTCGGGTACGTGTGCATGTGCGTATGGAGGCCGGAGGTCTTGGGTGTCTCCCTTGATTATTCTCCACCTTATTTTGTGAGGCATGGTCTCTCTCTCTGAACTGATTTAGCTAGGCTGGCTGCACAGAGAACCTCAGGGGACCTACAGACCCCAACTTCCTGTGCTGAGACTCCGGGTACATGTCACTATGCCTGGCTTTTTAAAATGTGTGCTAGGGATCAAAACCAAGTCCTCAAGCTTTACCCACTGAGCCATCTTCCCAGCCCCCATTTTTACATTCTTCATATCCTTGGTCCTAGTTCTTCAAAAGACAAAGAAACATTCCATGTCAAAGAGGAAAGAAAACCGAGCGGCATTCACTGACATTTCTCCTTACACGAGAAGCACAAGACCTGGCCAGCCATCACAGAATCCTCATCGGTATTCACAGAAGGTGAGCTGGAGGGCAGGTCTACACTGAACCCAGGAACCTGATCTGGAGCCCTGCTGGGTGACTCCTCTTACCTTTCATGCTGCTCATCTCCTCTCCCCATCTGCCAGGAAGCCTGTGAGCTTACCGCCATAATCACACTCTGTTCGGGCACATGGGACCTTGAAGTTTAATACTCACTTAATAATTCATTTCTACTCCCAACTGGACTGCCTGGTTGGGCCTCAGTGGGAGAGGATGCGCTTTGTCTGGATGACCCAGGGTGGGGTGGTATCCAAGGAAGGCTTCCCCTTCTCTGAGGAGAAGGAGGCGTTAATTGGGGTTTGCAAAGGCGGGACTAGGGAGGACAGGGTAGGGCGTGATCAGGATGTAAAATGAATAGCTAAACTGATTAATTTTTTAAAGTATAAAATAGTCATCCCTACAGAGCATTCATTCTTAGACCCAAGCAGTCCAAGTTTAAGTGACCTGGAGAGAGCCCCAGGTAATAGGACCTTATCATGACTTAACACCAGAGTAAAGTCCTAGGGCACACAGCCCCCAAAGGCAGCAACGTTATGTTTTAGAGAGCGGGGTGGAACAAGGAGGGGAAGTTAAAAGTCCACTGGATCATACATCCTCAGTGTGAATGCCAGGTGTCCTTTGCATGCCAGTGAGAGATAAGCCTGCTTCCTTTTGAGAGACACCAAAGAAGCAATGGGTTGTAAGCTTGAAAGCATCTACAGCGTAAAGTGAAGTGTGTGCTGACTGACCCTCCAGTGCCACAGTCCTGTCTGAGGGCATTCTCACAAGGACCGTGCCTGCACCCCTCCAGAGGCTATACGCCCCTCCAGGGGCTAATCCTGATCTCTAGCCAAGCTCCTTAATGTGCACACCACCTGCTGCCTCCCTCCCAGTCTCAGACTGCCTGTTGACTGAGTGCTCCCACCTATGACTCACTCGTCAATGAGTGTCAGGCGATGAAGGAGGAGTGGACCCCTGCCACATGCACAGAAATGTCTACAAGCCACGAAGGAACAAGTGAGAAGATTTGTCCCCAGTAGGCAGCCTGCCTCCTAAGACAAGCAGCCGTGACCCTAATAGGAAGAGGGCTAGCTGGGCATTCATGGGAGACCTATGATGTGTAGGACCTACATTGCTAGCATCATGTGCTTACACCTGGGAGCTAGGTGTTTAGGAACCTCTGTGCTCCAGGATGCTCAGGGAAACAGGATGAGGGAGGCCGGTAAGTAGATTTTGAATCCAAGTCAGACAACTTCAAAGCGAAGTGAACAGAATCAAGAGTCAAGTGCAGATGCTTGTCTGAGGGTCCCTAGAGTGCCTGGACCCTCAGACCGGCATGCTCCACCACCCTACTCTGGCAGCCTCACAGAACCTCGGTCTGACACCCACTGCCCGCCATCATCAGCCAAACTGCACACAGCCATCGTGACTGGCAGGCTGAGGACTTTGCAACATTCTGATAAGAAGTCAATGAAATCAGGCTAAGGTTCCCTTGTACAGAATGGGGATGCTGGTGCCTGGAAATCACCCGAGGAATTCAAGTGATTAAGCTCTGCTTAGGAAACCCTTCTGCTTTGAGAGGGTTGGGCAGGAGTGCCAGGTGTTCTCTGCATGCCAATAAGAGATAAGCCTGTTTCCATTTGAGGGACACAAAAGAAATAAAGGGTTGTAAGCTTGTTTCTTCTGTATATCTATACCACTGGGCTCATCACACACATGCACACGCACACGTGCGTGCACACACACAGGCTTAGACATCTACGAGAACTGGAAGTTAAGCCTGCTGGGAAGGTTGCCTGCAGAGCCCTTCCTGCTAGGCAGGATTATCCCTGTATGTTAAACATACCTCCACATGTGCCCACGAACATCTGGCCAGTACTAAACTGACCTTTGGAAAGCCAACTGTGACAGATAGACCTGCCTTCTTCCTGGGTCCAGGCCTGGAGCTGAGCTCAGCACATTCCTGCCAGAAGACAATGTGAGTGTATGTGTGCAGGCGAGATGGCTTGGGGCTTCCTGTGTTATCACTGGGGTGGTGGCGTCTGTCTTGGGGGGGCCTTCGGGAGGCTGTGATGACCCTACTCTGGTTCCACGTGACTCTGAGCATAGGAGACCTGGCAGGCCAGCTCCTCACTTTTTTTGTTTTGTTTTGTTTTGTTTTGGTGTGGTTGTACTTGTATGAGCAGCTGTGACAACAGTAGATGAGGGGAAATAGGACTTTTGAGAGTGAAAGCGATGTGACAGTTGTGGGCAGATGCTGTATAAAGGTCTGGAAACAAACACTCTGCCTGTCTGGGCTCTGCCCACCGTGAGCCTCCCTCCTAGTGGAGCATTCTGGGTTTGGGCGACTGTTGGGCTTCCTGCTGTGCTCAGGTTCTGGGGTCCCAATCATGATGGGGAACCAGGTTTTTCCTCTCCAATCACACTCATGAGCAGGAGGCCTGGCTCCTGAGCCCTTTCCCTGGCACGTCATCACCAGCTGCCCCCATGGATGCTCCTGTGGACAGCAGGTGACAAGCCTCCACCCCTCGGGCTCCCATGGTAGTGTTCCGAGTGGACCTTTAAGTTGAGAGCTGAAAGAAAGGGGAGGAGGAGGAGAAGGGAGGGGTGGAGTTGACCTGTGCTTGTATGGCAGGGGGAAGGGTCAGGGACTGACAGTGTAAATCAGTTCAGCAGTTGTTATCCCAGGGAAAGCCAGGGACTTGCCCTAGGCCACACAGATGGTGTCTGAGTTTCCTTCAGCCCTGGAGTCTGGCTCAGCATCTTACAGCCTCCTCCCTGACCTTTGCCCTCAAACATGAAGAAGCAATGAAAGGAGATTTCAAGCAAGGCTGCATAGAAACCTGCTTAGTTCCAGAGCTCAGCAATCTGGTTCCGGTCTTACCCTAGCTTAACCAGGCAGGGTCTCCAGAAGATCTGATTGTGAAAGGGTCGGAGCTCTCTCCACCAGGACCAGCCATTCAACATGGAGATGGTCTCAGGAAACCCAGCTCTCTACTATGGGCAGAATGGAGCTGCAATCACCTGGACCTGCTCAGCTTCTAGAAGATGCATGCTTGACCAATGATTTATGGCTCTAATAGATTCCCAGCTGAGATCTTTTCTCTTCTCTTCTCTTCCCAGCTGAGATCTTTTCTCTTTCTCTTTCTTTCTCTCTTTCTTTCCCTTTCTCTCTTTCTCTCTTTCCTCTCTCTCTCTCCCTCTCCTCTCCTCTCCTCTCCTCTCTCCTCCTCCTCCTCTTCTTCTTCTTTTTTTTTTTTTTTTGAGACAGGGTTTCTCTGTATAGCCCTGGCTGTCCTGGAACTCACTTTGTAGACAAGGCTGGCCTTGAACTCAGAAATCCCCCTGTCTCTGCCTCCCAAGTGCTGGGATTAAAGGCGTGTGCCACCATGCCTGGCTTCTTTCTTTTCTTCTTAGAGAAAACCCTCAAGGTCCACGTGGGCTGCCTCTAGGCTGGGCACACGTCCACTGATGGCGATCCTAGCTAGAGCTCCACTAGATGTCCTCTGGTAACTGCTTCCTCCTTTGAACCCTGGTCCTAAGGTCCTCATCCATTTGGAGCTAGCTGTCTTGACAGGAAGTGAGAGGAAATGATTGCTGTAACACATGCCCTTAAGATGTCCAACCACAGGAAAGGATTGTCTTTCTTTGGGTCCAGTCCCACACCAGCCTCAAAGGGACCTTAAGGCATCTGCAGCCCAAGCACAGACAGGGCCTTCATTATGGGCAGCCTGGAGTCTCTCAGAGGGGTCTTAAGCATCAGCAGCCTGAGGTCAGTCACACAGACTGGGCTTTGCTGGGGTTATGTGACAGTTCAGCTCTCTGCTCTGAGTCATCTAGCTTAAGGTGAAACTGTGTGGGTCAGACAACTGCTTTCCGCACAACTCCAGGCTGTGATCTCTTCATTTGCCACTAGCCAGAGACCCAGAAAGTACATCCTTGTGTATCACTACTATGAAGTCATATGGGCAATGCCACTGGGTGGACACCGATGTGGTGCTACAGCTCTGACCACCATCCTTATTCTGCTTTCTACATGCATTATGCTCCCCAAAGGGCTTCCCAGCTCAGGAGGGCCCGGTGGGTGACTCTGGGAAGCTGCTGCCTGTGACCTTCCAAGGGGAGGCATTCCATAAGCCACGCAGTTCTCTGTGTTGAAGCACACTGTGTGATGCCACCACCCAACCGCAGTCATTCAGCGTCACGGATGGCGTCACCATGACCTGTACTGGACCTTGAGTTCACACCCTAGTGAGGCATCAGATCATGAATCAAGTTAAAGAAGGCGAGGGCCCTGGCTGACCAGAACCAAGAGGGGCTATGCAGTAGGAAGGCCAAGTGGCTAAGGTGGCCTCAGTGGCTAGTGCCAGCAGAGTCAGAAGCTGGCTTTGTTATAAAGATCAGAAAGGCTGACAGTGCATGGGTGGGCGCTGACTGGGAGTGCCTGTGAGGCTAGAGAAGGCAGGTGGAATGGGAGCAGAGAGTGTGTGCGCACCTGAAACACCACTGTGGGAGTCCAGTTCACCATGAGAGAGAGAGAGAGAGAGAGAGAGAGAGAGAGAGAGAGAGAGAAAGAGGAAGCGGAGGCTTCTCTGAGGCCATCTGGGGCCATGTGGCTGAGCAGGACACATGCCTAGGGCTGCCTGGCTCCAAATCTTAAATTACTTTTCTTCTCCGGTTCTCCACAGAGCCAGGTGCTGGGAGACACGTAATGAACACCATCTTACTCTTACTGGCCCCACAGAATCTGATTCAATAAAGTCAGAGTTTTGGTTAATGGCTGGTGTCAGTGCTTCTGCCCTCAGCAAAACCTGTCCAGTGAGACATTAATTGCCCCACCCCCAAGCCCCAGATGCTCTTGCTACAGACCAGAGTAGAAGGCATAGGGTGGCAATGGTGTATGTGCCCCTGTCTCCTGAGGAGCAGCCATGTGGACGCGCAACACAGGAACGTAGTGTTTATGTTGGGTTTTGAGGAAATCAGCCAGTTGAATAAAGGGCAGGGCTTGGCTAGCAGATGTTCATGTAACCCTGACATTACCATTATTTAGAAGCAGCTCTCTCTGGAGAGTAGGCCCTGCCGGGGGCCTAGCTACTGAGAAGACATCACCCATGCTAAGCATACTTCCCTTTCATAGCCCATGACCCAGGGGATACTGTAGTGAGTAGAGTCTAGACTCAGGGGATATTGTAGTGAGTAGAGTCTAATGAGAACGCAGGGAACTTGAGCACACGAAAGTTGTCACCTCTGGCCTCCATGCACACCCACACACCCATGTGCACATGCAGCTGCACACATATGAACACTTACCCTCTTCACCACCGTCATAAACATGCTAGGCAAGAAAGAACAGGATGACACACGTCCTTAGCGGTGCCGGCGCTTGTAAATTCTACCTAGGCCGACCTTAGCCTCCTTGACTCCGAGCTCTGCAGCCTCAGTGTTGCTTGCTCCTCTCACCCCTGTCCTTGGCGGGGACCTGGGGGCTCCTGTGCTGGCTGGCTGTGATACTGTGCTTCCAGCCCGGGAGGCTTTGTACTCACTGCTTTTCATTCCCCAAATATTCCTACCATCTCTTGAACATACACCTTTCACCCAAGTTCCCATTCACAAAGGCCTCCATGACCACACAGGGCTCCCACCCACTTCCAACGGACTCGTTCGGCTTCCGTTTTCTTTGTTCGACTAATATATTAGAGGAGCTGAAATATTATCTAGCTTGCTGCTCTCACTAGCAAACAGGCTCCAAGAGGCCATAGAACACTGGCAGTGCTAAGTATAGGGTCTGGCCATGCTAGGTGTTGAGTACTGACAGCCCCACACAAGCAATACTAAAGCACCAGGCACAGAGTACTGACGGTACCAGGCACAGTGCAGGACCAGGTATGAGTACTGATGGTACCAGGCACAGAGTACTGAAGCACCAGAGGCCCCCTTCAGGGTTACCCCAGTCTGTCAGAAGCCTCAAGACCTCCTGGTGCTGCCCCTAAGGGTGATGTGTCCACCTCTCAGGTGATGGAGCAGCTGTGTGGATCTAGTGTCAGGGTGTGACTGCAGTGGCAGCTGAGCGTCAGGTGCCACCTGGGACTCCAGGGACCTCTTCCAAAGCCTGTCTGCACGTGGTGTAACATGACTAGGCTTCAGGGCACATCCTGCCCTCCCTTTCCCTCCTGGCACCCCGCCCTGCTGCCTGACACTCCCCAGCTCTTGGGGGTAGACTGCACAGGGCTCCCTCTTCTGGGAAGAAGCTTGGCTAGCTGTAGCCAGAGAGGATCAAGGTCCAAGTGCCTGCCCGAAATCAGAACATTCCACGCACTTGGTCACAGAGGTGGGTTCCCATCTCTTGTCTCCTTCCTGGAAATGACTCTTCTCAGGCTCTAGAAAGCTAGATAGTCACACAGGGACTTCTCTGCAACAGATGTTCTGGCCTTCATGCGAAGAAGGTCCCCCTTTCCTGACAGCCATCACAAAATAAAACTGTCCATGAACCAACATTTATGCAGGAGCAGCAAGGGACTGAGTGGGCAGGAAACACTGCCTGACCAGAGACCTGGGTTCCTGGGCTCTGGTTAGGTTCCTGTGGTCAAAAAAAAGGGCTGGACACAGACTATGCTAATGAGCATAAAGCCTGTGCTTAGCCACCAGGTACATGCTTTATGGAGGAACAGGGAGAAAGCAGAGAACCTCCTGCTGCCTTGCCTGCTTGCTGCCTGCCACAGGGTCTGAGGCCTCATATGGACTGACAGTCACAGATGGCTCCAGGCTATAGGAGCCTATCAGCCAAATTCTCTCTCCATACACTGGGAGCCTCACATTCACAGAGCACCCTGCAGCATGGAACCAGGCCAGGCCAGGCCAGGCCAGAGCAACATGTGGGGTCCTCCTATTCCCTTTGACTTCTCTAGGAAGCCAGTGGGTAAAAGGACACTGGGAAGGAAGATGAGAGGGAACATTCCAGAAGGGCATGGGCCAATGAAAGGGGATTCAGAACCAGACTTCTTAGGCCACAGGTATGCTAATCTTCAGAGCCACTACCTTCATGGCTTGTGGATACCCTTATCTGATCTCCCCTGCCTTCAAGGTAGACCTTCCTTCCTTCCTTCCTTCCTTCCTTCCTTCCTTCCTTCCTTCCTTCCTCCTCCCTCTCCCTCCCTCTCCCTCCCTCCCTCTTTCTCTTCTAAGATTTATTTATTTATTATATGTAAGTACACTGTAGCTGTCTTCAGACATCCCAGAAAAGGGTGTCAGATCTCATTACAGATGGTTGTGAGCCACCATGTGGTTGCTGGGAATTGAACTCAGGACCTTTGGAAGAGCAGTCAGTGCTCTTAACCGCTAAGCCATCTCTCTAGCCCCAAGGCAGACAGACCTTCCTTAAATTCTAGGTTTGAAGGGGTTTCCCTGGCTGGCAGCCACTGTGAGTCAGGAAGTGCCAGTTTGGTCTTGTGTCTGTAAAGATAGATTTCTTTCATTTTTAGTAGAAACTACTTAAGCACATAGAAGAGATGAGAAGACACAAGTTTTCCTTTTGCTGAATGGCAAGGGCTCTCCTGTCATGAAGACAGTGCTTTGGTGCAGTTACTGGGAGTCTGCACCGTGAAAAGGCAGTGTCCTCGGTCCAGTGACTGTAAGTCAGTGGCAGAGTGCCTGCCTAGCTTTTGTGAGTCTGGGTCTAAAACAAAACAATACAGAATAAATGAAGAAAGGAAGGAAGGAAGGAGGGAGGGAGGGAGGGAGGGAAGGAGGGAGGGATCCTTCCCCACAAAGAAAAAAATCACAATTTAGGTGTCAAGTCTAAGATTCCGCACCGCCCGCCACTGTTTAAGGGTTGGGATAGACCATGAGGAGTGTGGTCCTTGTGAGGGCCAGGGATGTCTGGCTGGGCTTCTGCCTTTGCCCTTTCCCATCTGGGTCACGGAGCAGGTTTCCTTTGCCTTACCAGCAAATGTTTCCATTGAAGGGTGAATATTTCAGGGTTACTGAGAGTTATGAATAAGCAAGGCTCCTCCTACATCTGGGGATACTGCCCACTTGTGCCGAGTTAGCAGTATTACTGCAGAGCCCCCTAGAGGAGCCAGCACCTTCACCTCAGCCCGCCATCAGGCTGTCCCTCAGGGAGTACCTTCAGACCTTCTGAGAGCTGGCTGCCAACAGAGAAAGGAAGATAGATAACTCAGGCCGCACGAGAAAGAAAGTAAAGAGCAGGGCAACTTCCACAAGCGGAATACTTCTTAAGACCCCCTGCAACGGGCAAACTCCACTCTGCTGAAAACAAACCTTGAAATTGCAGGTTACCGGGCTGCAGACAGTGCTTAAGAGAGTGTGGTGTTCTTGCAGAGGGACCCAAGTTCAGTTCCCAACACCTATATCAGATGGCTCACAACTGCCTTACAGCTTTATAGACTCTGAAGGCACCTGCACTCAGATGTGTGCACTTGCGCACACATACACACAATTAAAATTAAGACAATATAAGATAAGGGTAGTACTAGATGACAAAGCCGATGCAGGGCTCACTAAAGAGACACAAAGTGAATTGTTTTCTAGTTCCAACTATTGCTCCCTCCCTCCCTCCCTCCCTCCCTCCCTCCCTCTTTTATGGTAGAAAAGTACATAAAAACGCAATTGTTAGTGAGAGTGTAAAATCATTGTTCATGTGTATGGGTGTTTACCTGCATGTATGTATATGCACCATGTGCATGCCTGGCCTGTGGAAAAGGGGAAGAGGGCAGGGAGGCCCTGTGGTGACACTACCTCCCAAGTTCTTTGTGTTCCCAGGGTGACATTCCTATGATGGCCTTCAAGGACTTCATGCAGGATTCTTCTTCTTAAAAAGGGGGACAGTTGACTTTATAGGTAATGCGATATGTCTTGGATTTTGTTTTGAAATGATTCCTCGGGGCTGTCAAGGTGGCTCAGGGATGCAAAGTGCTTCTAGCACTAGCCTGAGGATCAGAGTTTAATCTCCTGACTCCACAGTGGAAGGAGAGAACTCATTCCTGAGGGCTGCCCTCTGACCTACACACACACACCCGGTGGCATGTTTCTCCCTAACCCACACTCCCCCCCCACCCCTGCTCATAATAAAAATGACCCCAGGCAGGGAGCTGGGTGTATGCGGGCAGGAAATGAGCTAGCTCACTGAGCTGCTGGCTAGGTGCCCAGTTGGCCAGTGGATACTGCGCTCCTCCATGCTCCTCCTCTTACACACCTTTGGCTTTCTAGAAATACATACACAGAGAATTTCAACATCTATGATCAGGCTCACCCGTGTGCTCGCTTGAGGGACACTGAGTCTCCGGTCCTCGGTGTAACACAGGGAGGTTGAATGAAGGCTATTCTGTACCCTAACAAGTCAGCTAAGGATTTGCCAAATGAGTGTGTGGTAGGGGTGCTTTGTCATCCTAGCCTCCTTTGTGATCCCAGGGTGGGGTGGTGGTGGTGGTGGGTGGGGTCATGTGTGGACTACCAACCCAAGCGTGCCCATACTGAATTAATGCAAAACCACCTCTGGTCTCTGCAGCTGGAAGGCTCACGCAAGTCACAGCTGCTCCTGGGGTTAAACCCAGAGGTCAACCCAGTCTTCATACCCAGGTGCTCCAGGATCACTTATGGGGAAAGAGGGAACACACCATTTCCTCGTTGTAGGGGTGTGTGTGGAAACTGAGTCTTAGCTCCAATCAAGTAATAACTGGCTTCCCATAAATTCATTTTGCAAAGCCTCGGGATCAATAAAATTATGCTGGCTAGTGGTCTGAACTCCTGTAAGAACAGTTTCTACAATTGAGTGCCCTGCAGAGAACACACAGTTCTGAGCCAAGCCACAGATGTGAGAAGTCAGAGCCAACTCACCCAGGCCACACCCAGAGTTCCTGTGACCTTTTAGGGAAGTGGGCGTGGCAGAAAGGGAGAGCAGCCATGACCTTCCCATAAGAGTCTGAGGCAGTAAAGCCAGGAAGAGGCTGCCCTTATAAAGTTAAGTTTTGAAAATACAGAGGACGCACTGGGCTATTTGTGAGTGTTCCCAAGAGATGGTAACTGTGCAGCTTAAGAATTAGGGAATTCCCCCCCCACACACCATTCAGGGTGACAGACAGGTCATCTCAAGGAAACAAGCATGGGATTTCACTCCAGCCTTCTGGGAAGTGCACAGGGAGTGGAGAGATTTTCGACACTCAAGGGCACAGAGTTCCAAATGCATATCGTGGGAAGGGCTGCCCAGCAAACAGCTCTCCTAGATGGTACCAGTCAGTACCTAGTGATGGGGTGAAGGGGTCCTCACATTCTAGTGTGCCCACACCTGTGCGGACGCCAACTGGAATAAGAACCAGACCTGACACAAACGCACTCCCGGTGTGCCAAAAGTGCCGTGAGTAGTAGGGTTTTGAATACACAAAGCTGGCCAACAGCTGGTGATCTGCTAAGGAAGTGTCCCCAGGGTGGGGCGGGTCTCTGGGCAACTGGCCTTGACCTTGCTTGGGCTCTTTCTCAAATTCACTGCCTACCCTCCCCATTCTTTGTGTCCATCCGACATTGCATGTATGTTTGTGGGGATGCACACGTATTTTTAGGTGTGCACATGTGTGCCTGTGTACTTGGAGGTCAGAGGTCAACACTATGTGTTTTTATTACACTACACTGGATGTTTAAGGCAGAGTCTCTCACAGACTGTGGGGTTCATTGATTCTCCTAGACTGGCTGGGCACTGAGCTTTTAGGGACAGCTCTGAGGAGCTGCCCATATCCATCCATCACGGCGTGATTATGGAGGGTACTACCACGTGGGTCCTGGGGACTTTACTGACAGAGCCATACCCTTAGACCAAACCTTGTTTTGTATCTTCTAGATGCTGGGACCCTGGGTGGGAAAGGGGGGGGGCTGTGATGTGAGGGTTCCTCAGTATAGCCTTCCACAGCAGTCTGCAGCAACGGCGCGCCCGAAACACGGCAGCTTGTGCAACACATTGTAGCTTCATTGTTCTGGGCCTGCAAGGCTCCTCACAGTCTGGTCTGGTGGGGGGTCCTTGTCCCAGTTGGCAGACGGTCACCTTCTTGGTGTGTTCTCGGAAGCTCTCTCTTCTTTGTTCCACCCTCACACCCTCAGGTGTCTTTAATTAAAAACCTCTCTGACTACTGTCACGCTGCAGGCAATGCTTCAACTGTGAATTCTAAGAGACACAGTGCACCCTATAACTTAGCAGAGGTCTGCCATGTGTCCCAGGGCTCAGTCCTGGCTGTGAAGTCTCTGCTGTCCCTGCTTTAGAGGCCACTATGGGGATTTCTCTGGAACACCCTTTGCATCCTGGGGGTTCTGTAAAGGCACTTGAATTTATTTATTTATTTATTTATTTATTTATTTATTTATGTATACTATAACTAGCTACAGTGAGTTTCAGGGCTGGTATAGGATTGCATAGCACTTCCCTGCTGTGGAATCTAAAGTTCACAGTGCTGAGTTTCCCCTGTCTGTGAAGAGGCCTGTCCACTTCCAGCCCTGCTCCGCTTTTACCCTAGGCCCTTAGAGGGTGGGAAAGGCTGCTGCTTCTGGTCTGTCATGAGACACTAGCCTGCTGTGTTACCAAGCAATGCTTCATCTATAGAGGATCTGTATGTTCTTGCTCACACATGTCAGTCCACATACATGAGCTCATGGAGACTCTGGGTAGATTGCCCTGTGCCTTGGGAGGTGGCAGGAATGAGGAAAGTCGCTGGCTCAGGGATGCCACACTGGTTGCTAAGTCTTTGCCTGCGCTCTGAGATGGAAGGAGCAGTGACTGTAAGCAGTAAGAGATGGTGGTCCCTCAGCATTTGCACCCCCGGCTCAATTTCTGGTATAAGTTCTAAGCTTGGACAGAAGGGACTGCAGGATGGAAGGTGAAGGTTATGTTCCACTCATTTCTCCTCCAGGATGCTAACCCCCATCCTGAACTGCTCCCAGCCAACTGCTGGGTACTAGGGTCAGCCCCTGGGAGGTAGGGACAACTGTGGTAAGTGCCCCTTACAGTGCCCCAACGGTTCTCTGAACCTGCTTTCCTGCCAGCCCTTCCTAGGAATCATTAATCCATCAAAGGCTTTGTCTCCTTTTTGTATTCGCAGAATTTCCTCTCCATACAGGCTAGGTCTCAGGATGCTGGGTTAGAGCTCACTGTGCTCAGGCTGGCCTTGAACTTTCACCTACCCATCTGTCTGTACCTACTGAGTGCTGGGGTTACAGGCATGCACCATGCCTGTCCAGTGTACCCAACAATCTCGAGGAGCATGCCCAGGCTGCTGCTTTGTCCCCCGCTGGCCTGATACGGCTGTGCAGAGCCTACAGGAGCCCAGGGCCCCAGATCCCAGCTCAGACCTGCTGGACAGGGTGCCAGCTTTATTGCCTGAGGCCTTTCCCTGAAGCTGGGGCTCTATATGTGAGGAGGTCACACTTCCAGATTAACTCC